>BQNB010133981.1:0-15475 GCA_026074375.1 Tanacetum coccineum | reverse complement strand
AGACATCATGTGATTGATGGCATCAATAGGATCATCACCTTTCTAGAACACTGGAACAATTAGACCTGAGTCTAGTTGGGGAAATTCGGGTTGTTGGTTAACTGTGGGAGCATATTCTAATTGAGGGATGGATGATGGTGGAGAATAAACATTATGGTAAACTGATGATTGATAATCATTAGATGGATAAGTAATTGAAAGAGGTGTTGATGATTGATTGCTTGTGTATTGTGGAGACTGATAATGTGATCCATACTATAGAGACTGATATAGTGAACCTTGTGGTTGAAATTGAGAGTTTTGGTATAAGTGCTGATGAGTTTGATAAGGAGACTGGGTCATCTGATGGGTTGCAACCAAAGCAAGCGGATCTGAGTCGCGTTCATGCATTAAACGAACTTCATTTGCATGAAATTCATGTTATCCCAAGTACGCATGAAGCTGATCAATGTTGATTGTGTGCAAATCCTGAACTAGTTTGACATCTGTCATAAATTTGCTCCATTCAGGAAGAAGAGTATTCAAAAACTTAGTGTTCACTTGAAATTGTTCTAGTTTCATATTATAGATGTTCATGTCATTAAGTAGCCGTGAAAATCTCAAGTAGAAATCACGTAGTGTTTCCCCCTTCTTATAATCAAACTTATCGAATTCATCAAAAAGCTTACACTCTATTTCCTGTTTTGTCAATGAAGTTCCTTGCATGAGAAGTTGAATTATATCCCAAAGTTCCTTGGCGACTTTATGATTGCTAACCAATGCATAAACCTCTGGTGGTAGTCCTTGGATAATGATATTTGTTGCCTTAACATCACAATCAGCTTGAATTGCTTCCGTAGCAGATAACTCAGAATATTGCTTTGATCTAGTTACTCCATTCTCCTCAATTGTAGGCCAGATGAGTAGACCATTTTCAATAGATTCAAGTATCATTCGTCCATGTTGTCTATTCATCATGTATAGCTCAATTATGCTTTTCCAAGAATTGTACATATCTTTTTCAACTCATAAGTCACGGTTGTTAGCACCCGAAAGAATCGCTTTGTCAGCAAGAGTCGTCATTGAGAAATTTGTATGTTAAAAGATTACTTTTTGATCGAACGGTGGTAGAAAGAAATTGTGTTTGATTAAGTTGTCTTTTAAGTGTTTTAGTTCTTAAAACTACACGGGATTTTATAATTTTTAACAAAACTAGGAAAAGAAGTTAATGTTTCACGGGATTTTACAAGTCAAAGAAATAAACCGTATAATTTGGAAACTTGAGTTTTTCGGTTGATACTAAAAACCAGTTGTTTGGTTCAGTTGTTCGGTTCCAACTAAACTCAGTTGTTCGGTTCAGTTGTTCGGTTCCAACTAAACTCAGTTTGTTCGTCTTAATAATCCTTTCACAACAACTAAGCAAACTCGAATAAGCTCTTGAATAAGCCGAAAATAGGAAAGAAAAAGAGAGAGAAGAAAAGAACTTGGAAAAGGTAGATTATAAGAGAGAATTGGTTGAGTTACAATGTGAAAAATGCAGACCAACACCCTCTCCATGTGTGAGAGGGTTTCTATTTATACCCAAGCCTTCTAGAGGCTTATAGGCTTGTAACTAGGCCAAAGCTTGGCATAACTTGGACTTTGAGCCCCGAAACACGATCAATATTAGATACAATCCAAGTGCCGTTTGACCGACTAGCCTAAACAATACAATACCCATTTGACTATATAAGGACCGACAACATTTCTTGATTGACTAATAAAATTAAGGCTAAAATCTCCCCAATATTGAGGTCTCTTTTCTCAAACTCTCCGTAAATACTGGTAAAATCTAGTAGAGTTTTGCTTTTGTTTTATCATTGTCTCCTTAGACATTGAAGGAATAACTTTTTGACGTTTATGATTTTGCCTGTTTTTGGTCTTGTCTTGTTTGTAATGGCTTTGTTCATTCTGCTTTGTTGATCTTGAGTGTTTGAGCCTTTATCTATTTTGACTTTGAGTTCTTGAGATCGTTATCCTTGCATCCATCTCCTTGACTTGATCATCTTGATTTGACTTCCTTAATCATCTTGATGCTTCTTGACCAACATGCTCTACTTGTTTACATTCTGGTTTGACATATATGATTAAAAGTCTAACAATCATCCACAAAATATGATTCTTAATTGACTTTGAGGCCTCTTTGATGATGGGGAGTTTAGAATCAACTATTCTTGATGTTGAATGATTGACTTGAAACTGAGTAGAGCACGAGGTTCAGAATCCGAACTTCGCTGGGAATGAGGCTGCAACACCGTCGTCTAAACCTGAAATAAGACAGTTAGCAATAAAAGATGAATATGGCTTTGTCATTCATCTTGAGTTCGGTTGCATTAACCTCCGGTTTCCTGTTTTATAGTATAAATACTATACCTATGATCAGGTAGATTAAAATAATCTCCTTGACAGGGTTTCCAGCTTAAAGTGTAGGATCTCTATAACACAGATGTATTAGATTCCCATGCTTGCTAGTCTCATTACCGGAAGTCCAAGCAACAGCAACACTGTAAAGTGAAAAGATAGTTACTATCTTTCTGATTAAGTTGTCAATTCATTTACTGGACCAAAATTGATATCCAGTTATCACAAGCTTGATTCATATAGAATCTTGCAAGTCACCTACCAAGAGCTTGTTTGATGTTGGCTCAAGCAGGATTTCCATCTTCACTGTGATACTTAAGTTCACTTCGATGTTCTGGCAAGATCGTCAGATAATTCGTAGACTACATTGTTACAACTTGTGAACTTTAAGGTGTTCAACAAGTGTATTTTGACATTGTGTCCTAATGAGATTTATACTTTGATCTCTTCTGGCTCTAGACTCGATTTGTGCACTTTTGGTTTTAGTAATCGAAGGCTGGAGCAGACTGCCACCTATTCAATATTAACAATCTCGGAGGTGTGTGTCAATAGATAACGTGTGTATCTCCGTGACAAATGAGACAAGTTTCTTTTGAGAGAAACCCGAATGGCTGGGAAGGGTTGTGCATTGCATCACTGGGTCCATGATGACTTTCTTCAATATCAACAATCATCTTTGTGATTTTGATAGATTATGTATTGACCCGGTTTCTGCCTAAGGTGTAAGGAGGGCTTCTTTCTTTTCACCCTTTATCCATACATTTCTTTTTCATTCTTCAACCCCTTCAATGCTTACCAAGACGTCATTACTAACACCTTGTTGTGATTGTTCCAGTGTTAGCTCAATCTTAGTCGGCATTCTTCCCTTATACACATTCATCTCTAATCATACCTAAGGACTGCTATTTCTAACTATGGAGTGTCCTTGGGTAGATCCCTCTGGTTCTGGTTGGATCGTAGGACTTATACCTAACCTAACCACCTTATGACTTCCATAACGCTGAAATTAATAGTTGTTTGGGTATGAGATGAACCATAAAATCGTTTTTAACTTTGTATTTTCACATACTCCCCCTACACATGTACTCCGAGATTTGAAATTGTTTAGCACATGAAGGAAAGAGTTGCGCTTAGAGTCTTAAAGATCACATTCATCTATAACATATTTTAATCATATTTTCTCCCCTTATTTTAAATAATAAAACACTCAGTATTTAAAATACCAATTGATTATAATTTGACATGAAAAATTCCATGGGAAGAAAAATTATACTACGATATTGCATGAATTTATTTTCCAGATTGCTCCCCTTCAACAGTATATGTGGGATACCAATATTTATTAAAACTTGACATTGGAATGAAAAATTGATATGACACCACAAAATGTTGAAGACGGAGTGAGATGCCTTAGTGAACAATGTATATTATTAATTGACATTATTAGTTTCAACATTTTATTTTCACAAAATGTGTTTAGATATATAAAATTGACTTTTATGAGATGTATCCAACACATTAAAAGGCTTTGTTTTAAAAAACTCCCCCCTCAGAAATTGATTCACATAAAATGACATTCTACGTACTACAATTCTTTTAAAACTTATTCGAGGAAGGGAGTGTTGAACACACAATTTTAACAAATACCACTTTTTATGGAAAAATACCACAAATTATATTGTAGACAATTTTGACATTGAAAGTTCTTTTTGAAAAATTGTGTTCAACGATTTTTAAGAAACAAGATAGACTACTTTCTTCTTATTTAGAGTAAGCCACTGAAGCGTACATCCCTATTACATTCGGGACCGAGTTATGCACTGAAATGTACATAAGTCATAGAGAAAATTTAGAAATGACATGTTTTGAAAGCATTTGAAACTCTTGCTCGAACTTCATTTACACGCCCGTGTCGATGTTAATCAACATTTCTAGGTACGTAAATGTTATCGATTCCAAGAGACATGTCGAGAAGATTCTTTTTGGTATTTTTTGAAATTTTTCTGATTTTATATTTTGTTTTTCTAGGTTTTATATTTTTCTATTTTCTTTTTGTTGGTTTTATATTTTTGTATTTTCTTTTTCAAATTTTTTTTTATAAATCAAAAATATGTACAAATTGATGTTTGATGGATCAAGCAGATTCAATTGCCAGAACCTCCAGTTCATCTGGAGTCAAACATCTCATACCGAGTCGTCTGACAAGATACTTAAACCTATCTTCCAATAAAGCTTTAGTAAACAAGTCAGCTAACTGGTATTCAGTTTCGACAAAGAATAATTCAACAATACCCTTTTCAACCTGTTCCTTTATAAAGTGATATCTGACATCGATGTGCTTGGTACGGGAATGTTAGACTGGATTGCACGAGATGGCAATGGCTGCCTTTGAGTCACAATATATAGGTATTTTATCAAAGTAGAAGCCATAATCTGTGAGCTAAGTTCTCAACCATAGAACTTATGCACAGCACGCAGATAAAGACACATACTCGGCTTCTGCTAAAGATATTGAGGTGCACTCCTGCTTTTTGGATGACCAGCTGACTAACTTATCACCACCTAGAAATTGTATGCCACCAGATGTACTCTTTCGTGACCGAATCTGAAAAAGCAGTTAGTTCGAAACCGGTGTCCTTCGGATACCAGAGACCCATGTTAACGGAGTCTTTAAGGTACCGAAAGATCCGCTTAACCGCGGTGAGATGTTTCTCAGTCGGTTTCGCTTGATAGCGAGCACAATAACATGTTGCATGTACAATATCTGGTCTACTTGCTGTTAGGTACATGAGTGCTCCGACCATACTATGATATTTCGTTTGGTCGACCGGAGTACCACTCAAGTCAGCATCAAGGTGTTTTGTAGCCATTGGTGTACCAATGCTATCACATGAGGTCATACCATGCTTTTTAAGTATCTCTTGAGCATACTTAGCTTGGTTTATAAAGATACCATAAGGGGATTGGTGGATCTGAATTCCTAAAAAGAATTTTAGCTCCCCCATCATAGACATGTCAAACTTGCTGTGCATTAGTTTTCCAAATCGTTTTGAAAGATTTGGGTTCGTAGAACCAAAAATTATGTCATCAACGTAAATTTGCACAAGCAGTATGTCTTCCCTATGTTTAGTTATGAACAGAGTTGGATCAATAGAACCTTTTGAGAATCCGTTGGATACCAAGAAGTTGGAGAGTTCATCATACCACGCTCTTGGTGCTTGTTTGAGACCATATAATGCTTTCTTGAGACGGTAAACTTTGTCAGGATGATATGGGTCAACAAATCCATCTGGTTGGTTTACGTACACTTCTTCTTTTAGAGGTCCATAAAGAAATGTTGTTTTAACGTCCATTTGGTACATTGTAAATGATTTGTGTGCAGCATACGCAATGAACAATCGTACAGCTTCCAACCGAGCAACTGGTGCAAATGACTCGTCAAAATCAATTCCTTCCTTTTGAGCATATCCCTTAGCTACAAGATGAGATTTGTTACGAGTGACAGTATTTTCCTCATCACGTTTGCTTTTCTAGAGCCATTTTAAGTTAATGACATTTTTGCAAAGTGGTCTGTTGACTAATTCCCATACATTTAATCGATCAAACTGATGAAGTTCTTCCTGCATTGATTTAATCCATGCAGAATCAGCCATGGCTTCTTTGATGTTCTTTGGTTCGGTTTGACTTACGGTGAGTGCGAACATACATATCTCGCCATCTGTTTCTAGCTGATGTCTTGTTCTAACTGGTTAAGACAAATTTCCAATGACTTGTTCTAATGGATGATCTTTTGTCCAACGTTGTGCGGAAGGATGGTGTTGATAGAAAGTATGCATGTTTGACGTATCAACATGACGAGACGATGTCTCCCCTTGTTCTTGTACTGGTGTACTGAAGATGTTGATAAATTCATCGTCGTCAAATTGTGCATTTTCTGTATTGGGTTTTGCTTGAATAATGTTCTCAGGTGCAGTGACAGTTGGTACTTGAGTTGGAGTTTGATGTGTTGAATGAATGTTCAATGGAGGTGGATCTGCAACATTGGTTGTTGTAGAAGTGTGAGTTGTGTTATGTTGTTGACGTTTATCAGGATTATCAGCAGCATGTACAGCGGAAGACTTTGACACAACAAGAGAAGTTCCATTGAGTAATTCACTGAACATCAAACTATATAGCAATTCCAGCTCATTTGACGTTGTTACTGTCTCATCAATTTGAGGAACATTTTCTTGACTTTGTGGATCAGGACTTAAACTGTCTTGTTCAAGTACCGTTGTCGAACATTGTGGACCGGGGTCAGAACTGACGTGATCTGACGCCATTTGAGGCAATTCGTCAAAGTTAACATGAATTGTTTCAACTATCATTCTTGTTCTCTTGTTAAATACCCTGTAAGCCTTTGACTGAGTAGAATACCCAACAAAAATACATGCATCACCTTTTTCCTTCATTTTATCAAGATTTTCACCATCTCTGACGATGTAGCAAAGAGAACCAAAGATGTGAAAGAACTTGACTGACGGTTTCAGGGGGGACGATTTAAGGGGTAGGGGGCACGGGTCGTCGATCTCAGACGATGTATTAGGGCGGAGGGAAGGTGGGGAGTGAGGCGGGAGGAGGATGAGTGTTTGGGAAGGGGGGAGTGGCGGAGGGCGTAGATAGGCTGGAGCGGTGATGATGCCGGGCGCGGGGCGGTCAATGTGTCAGGAGGATAGAGGGGGGGTATAGGGATATGGTGTATGCGAGTCGACGGAGTGGGTGCGGGTGGGAGGTGTAAAGAGATCACGGACGACGGGGAGGTTGAACGGTTTCTGAGTAAACGGGGACTTGGAGGGCGGTATATAGTGGGGGGTGGGCTAAACGTGTTGCATGATAGTGGGGGGCCGCGAGGACGAGTTCGGGGATGAGGGTGGAGGGGGATCTATTTAGCGGCGCTTGGGATCGGGCAGAGATGGAGTGGGGGCTGTGGGCGGGGGTGGCGGGGGAGTGTGGGGCCGAGCGGGAACGGCGAGGGGACGTGGAGAGGGGCGGTGGGGGAGGTTGGTGGCCTTCCCTGGAGTGGCGCTCAAGCGTCGTGGTTTGTGGTGTATTGGGGGATGCGAGGTGGTGTCTCAACGTGGCGAGTGATGTAGGATGAGGGGGCTGGTGGCGGGTTCGAGGGATAGCGTAGTAGTAGTGTTCGGGCCGGAGCGAGTGTCTTGGGCGGCGCAGGATTAGAGGTGGGGCTGAAGAGGGGCAGGAGGGGTTTATTGGCACTATATAGGATAGGTCAAGGAATGGGCTCGTGGTGAGTGGGCCGGTAGATGGAGGTTTCGAGGGGGGGGGGAGTTGGGAAGCGGTGTGTGTGAGTGAGGGGGGTAGGCGGGGAGGGGGGGCGCGGAGGAGTTGGAGGAGCAAGAGGAGCGGGGGGGGGTGGCGGCGTTGCGAGGTAGGGGAGCGTAGAGGGTGGTGTGGGGCGGGGCAGGGCAGAGTTTAGTGCCATAGGGTGGAGTGGTACGACCAGGTGTTGAGCGTCTTTGGACGCCAAAAAGTGATTCCAATTATATCAGGAGTGTCATCACCTGAGTGAGATAGCGGAGTAGGTGGTGGGGTGGACGAGGAGTTATGCGCGGGCGGGATCAGGAAGTAGCGGCGTGATAGTCTAGGCGGCGCAGGGGGTAGGTGGCGTTGCCGTGGGTATTAGCGAACGCTACGGCATTGTGTGCGGGGTCGGCGGCCCGCAAGCTGTTGCAGGTCTGAGGGGTATTGGTTGGGCCGAGTGTGGGGGAGGGAGGAGGAGGAGGAGGGGGAGGGGTAGTGGTGCGGGGAGCCGGGGGGGTGGGTCAGAGGTGTAGGTATTATACGTCACAGGGGGTAGTAAGGTTAGCGTTTGTGTGAAAAGACCTTTACTTTATTGGCTTTCCCCAGCTCATGGCTGAGAGGGAGTACTGAGGACGGAGGGTCGGGGGAGGATGGGGATGTGCTGGGTGTGGGAGGAGGGACGGCCTGATGGTTCTGTCGACGATAGATGTGAAATTCCGAGGAGTGCACGAAGATTGAGAAGCGAGTCTGGGTATGCAGAGGAGAGATAGCTCTGATGGTTGAGAGTTTAGGTGGGGGTGATCGGGAAGTGTTGTACGCGGGCGTGAGTAGGTGATAGCGTGGAGGGCGGACCGGGGATGGCGCGATATCGGCATGGTCTGTGAGGGAGAGAAGGTGGTAGAGATAGGTGCTTATGAGGGGGGAGGCGCATGTGGGTATGAGAGTGAGGGGGGGGTGGGGGGGGGTGCTCAGGCATGTGGAAATGAGGGGTAGTGTGGTAGGTTGTATTAGATGTGAGTGGGGGGTGGGGGGGGGGGGGGGGTGTTTGTGTTTGTGGTGGTGGGGTGGGGGGACGTGGTTGTGTGCGCGAGGGGAGGCGGAGGAGGCATACAAGTCTATTCGTTGTATTGGCGCTCGGCTATGTAATGCGGGCGAGTAGGGATGTCAGGATACTGAGATGTAGTAGCTCCTTCAAATCGACGGATGTAAACACTTATACTTCCCGAAAAGCAACTTCAAATCCACATCACAAAATTGACCATACCGAGAATAAATTATAGATTACGCCCTTCGACGTAATAAACCCGATCGATGGTAATAGTTCCTTGAACCAGATCTCTGTATCTAAGAATTGGTGCAATATGAGCAATCCAAACTTGCACCGTTTCCCAAAATTTCTCCACAAATTTAGTTAGAAGTTTAAGATTTTTATTTCCATTCATGATGCTATGAGCACCCAGAGTCATGATGAATAGAATGATCTCGACGAGCTGCAAAGAATTAGAAGACAATGAAGTATTGGACACAGTGGAACACCTAGGAGTCTTATGTTCCAAAATAGTAGCAGTTCTAGATTCATTTCCTAGAGGCATACTAACTGTTTGGTAACATTTCTTTTTCAGACTATGATTACAATTAAATCCTTGTGATATACTTAGAATACCACCAACTGCATGTCTTGAGAAGATAGACGGTGAGTGGGCGTAGCAGAGGTGCTAAACGTATGGTTGCCGTAGTTGATGATGTGGTAGTGTATCTAGTAGTTTGTTCTAGTGAAGCGTGATAGTGGTAGTGGGCGTGAGTGTTTCTAGACGCGCAATTGTATCCGGGTGGAGTATACTTAGGATACCACCAACTGCATGTCTTACTAACTTGCTCATATAACTTCCTAGTTATATGTCTAGATTTCTTGACAGTGGAGTCTGTTGCAACGATTTTCTTACTGGATGTTGCAACAGATTGGTTCATATTATGCTTGGGTTCTCTAGTACTAATAGGCACTGCCATTGGTTGTCTAGTCCTAGAATTCACGCCATTAATATAATGTAGAACACACAAATCATGATTGTCATTCAGCACACATTTTCCACAAGTAACACAGACAAAGTTCACATTCGAGGTCTTAGCATTCAAACTGTCATTACACGCAGTTATAGACGTCTTATTAATTGAAAACTTAAACTTCCTACGGTGGTCTTCTACATTTTGCTTTTTCCCTTGACTATTGTTAGGCATGACTCTATCTTTTAGTTGATTGCTCTTAAGCTGTGGTATGCTAACACTAGTAGTGGGAATTACTCCTGTAGAGAAAGACACGTGTTTGTTAGTTTTCCTATTGTCTTGAGGCAACCATGGTGTTCTAGTTTGATTAGGCTTTGTGTGCACTTTATACATTCCTGGTGCAATCACGTTTGTGTTCTTGAAAATTGGCAACACATTCTGAGGCAAAATATGTGCAATGACTGGTTTTGAAAAATCAAGGGACACCTTTTGTGTGGTAAATGACTTTGACTTTGAAAAATCTTTCTTTGCAAGAGAATCGAAAAAAAGAGTTGGTTTTTGTAAAATTGATTATTTTTGGCTTTTAAAAGCATTCGGTTGTCGAATAACCGATGATTTTTCAAACTTAGTTTCCACAGATTTTCCTTTCATCTTTCCTATGAGTTTCTTCAACTCACTTATTGCAATTCCTTTGTCTTGTAATTGAGCTTTCAAGTCTTGAATTTCAACATATTGTTCACGTTCTTTCATAAATACGTTTGACTGATTTTCTTTGAAAGATTTGTCATTTTTTATCTTTTCTTTGCACTGTTGTAAATCAAGTTCAAGATTAATCGCATGTTTCTGAAGTGCTTCAAAACTCTTTGACATTGTTCTACTTTTTGAAAGCTCTTTTTCAAGATGTTCACATTTTTCCCAGGTTTCTACGTAATCACATTGCAAATTAGTAAATTCATCCAGATCAGTGTACACACCAAGTATTGCATTCATGTGATCAGCATAGTAATATTCCCTTGAAAGTCGGTCGATTTCATTCAAAAACTGTGTTTTTTGAGTTTCCAGTTGAGATTTGAGAGTGTCTACTTCATGTTCAAGAGAATTAAAGTATCTCAAATCAGCAACCATTTCCTCGTTCAAACACAAGTGAAATTTTTCTAAGTCCGCATTGAGTCTGCTAATTTGGGGGCCAAAATTTCCTTCTATTGTGTTTTGAATGAAAGGATCGATGTTACCAAAATATGTTCTTTTGGCAATTGTTTGTTTGCAACGTTCCACTCCGTCAAAAATCGTGTCAACACTCTTTTTAATCTTGAAAAGTTCTTTAGAGCTTTTACACTTTTGATCCCAAGGAATGGATTCATCCATTCGTTTTTCTAACAAAGTTGTTTGTTTACGAAAAGACTCTTTGGAAAATTCCTTATTAGAAGATGTATGACTCATCTTTGACGTTTTTGGAAAATAGTGTTGTTCAGCCGACTTTTCCCGTTGTGGAACGAACCAATCATAAAGATTATTCAACTGATCATAATCAAACGGTCTGATTAAATCGCTTAATTTTGATCGACGTTCTTTTTCAAGACGAATCGTTTCGTCAGAATCAGGGGCTAACATTAACGCAAGATTATCATTATAGCAACCTATATCATACAGACGAGGATTCGCTCTTTGAGCTTTCTTGAGGAACTCAGGTTTTGCAAAACTCGTTTTACAATTACGATTAAGCATATTCATTGTTTGAACAGATTGGCCGGTTTTATATACAATATCATTCAAAACCTTGACTTTGTTTTCTAAAGCAATGACTTTATCAAGTTCCTTGTCTTCACGAGTTTTGTAAAGCTTAATCTGAGCCTCTTTTGCTTGTGACATTATGGAGATGGTTTCTTGATGTGCACAAAGCTCCTTTTTCATATCCGAAATCGTTTGATTTAAATCATTTATTTTTTGAGTATATGCATTAGATGATTTTTCAAAATCGATTTTGTATGACATTAAATCCCCTTTAGCTTTTGCACAATCAATTTCCACCTTTGACGCATAATTCACATCATTATACTTATCAAGTTCCGCTTGGAACTTCTTAAGGTCTTTAAACATCAACTGATTAGTCTTGGACAGTTCATTGTTTGCTTCTTTGAAATGGTTATTTGATGATTCTAAACTTTTATTCTTAGTTTTGAAATCCTCAATTTCACCTTTCAATTTATCAACTAACTCCTTGTTTGATGATTCCAAAAATTTATTTCGGTTTTTGCTGTCATCAATTTCACATTTTAGTTTCTGAATTAAAGAAGCAAGCAAATCACGTTCTTGATCAAGATCATCAGTTTCATCCTGGTCATCCTGAGCTCTATCATAACATATATCCGATGAATCAATAGTGATATTGGTGTCACCTTGTTCCGCCAGATATATGTCATTACTAGATTCAGGTTGCTCAGGATGTTCATTTTCCATGGCAAACACATTATAGTTGTCATTATTGTTTTGTACCTTATGCATTGGCTCATCATCAAAGATTGGTCCAGAATTGTCAACTGAATCTGGAGTAACCTCTTGGGAAGTATTATGAACTGGACATTCACTTGTGGATTAGGAACATTGACACTGACTTTTCGGATAAGCTCATTCATTTAATATTGTGTAAAACCCATCAGTAATACGATTCAAGTGATTCACCATCCCATGTTGTGAATTTTCTAAACTCCCAATATAAATTGGTTTCAAGATCTTGAACATTGATTGATTCACCTTGTTTCAACCTTTCAATGGCTTTCCACATTTCACATGCATTTGGACAAGCATCAACTGTGGAGTAGATATCATTATCTATCCCTGTGAGTATGATCTGAACGGCTTCAGCTTTGGCATTTAGTTGATCGCGTATGTCTTGTGAAAAATTCTTATAGTTCTCCATATACCTCTTTGTAGTTGGTTTCATTACTTACTTCAGCAACTGGAACTTGTTCTTCTCAGCCCATTGATACGTGTATGGGTGGATTTTGGAGACATTAGTAGATGGGTTCACTGTTAGGTTTTGTGTCATATGTATTCTCTTGATTATGGATTGCACTGATAAAGTAATTACCCGGTGCTAACCATTGGTGGGACGATTCTTTGCTACCTCTTTCATGATAGCATTATGAAGAGCATTCGATGATTGAGTTTGCAAATTGATATTTGAATTTGACATTTTGATGATGTTGTGAATGGATATCGGATCTTAAGTGTTATGAATTTTTGATTGTATTGTGGTGAGAGAGAATGCAATTAACTCTACGGGATTTACAACTCTAAGATTAAAACCGAGAAGGAAAAAGTTTACTTGTCGGGATTTTACAAAATCAATAGAAAAACCGTGAAATTAAAATTGACATGTTTCACTTGAGGATTGCATATTTCACTTGGTTAAACGTTGCATTTTCGCTTGAAGATTCAATACTTGTTTCGCTTGAAAAATCAAATTTGCATGTTTCGCTTCAACTTCTAAACATATTTCGCTTGGCCAACAACTGTCATATTTCGCTTGTCCATTAACATATTTCGCTTCAAATTAATATTTCATATTTCGCTTGGCAGTTGACATATTTCGCTTGACAGTTTAACATGTTTCGCTTCTACTTAAACATATTTCGCTTGACAATTAACGTTCATATTTCGCTTGTCTTTTGTTAACTTATTTCGCTTCAAATTTAAACCTGCATGTTTTGCTTCACTATCAAACGTACATATTCCGCTCCAAATTTCACCTGCATATTCGCTCGACCTATCTTACATATTTCGCTTGCAGTCACTTTCGGGTGAAGGACCACAAACACAAACAAACAAGTTGTCATATTCTTTGTGAAGCAAAAAAAGTAGATCTTTGTTCCCTTGGCTTAACCGGTTTGGGACCATACAAAAAATAAGAGAAACCCCAAATAAGCCGAAATAAGCTTGTAAAAAAGCTTGAATAAGCTCGAAATAAGCTAGGAAAGAGCACGAAATAAGCAACTAAAATTTGGGGAACTAAGAAACTAGATTAAAGAACATAGTAAACGGATGACTTGACTCTTGTAACACTTCTGAATCACACAAGAAAAGACCACGTCGAGAGAAAAAAAGAAGAAAAATAAGCCAATTGTTATAAGCTTATAAAAAACGATCTATAGACTTATTTAAGACATGGAATGACTACAAAATAAGCTTTAGAACTAGTATAGCAAAGAGAATATAAGCAAAACAAATCAATAAGCCCTCAAGAAAGTGAGACGTGAGCTTATTGACAAAAATAAGCCACGAAAGAGCTTATTAAACCATAAGAATCGAACACTAAAAACCCTTTGGCGAGTGATACCACATGTTAGTCTTATATTAATCCTTTACAACTAATAAGCAAACCCGAATAAGCTCTTAATAAGCCGGCCTAATGAAAGAAAGAACAAGAGAGAGAATAAGAACTTAGAAACTTAGATTAGAGAGAGAAAGGTGAGTTACAAGTGTGAGAAATGCAACCAACACCCTCTCCATGTGTGGAGAGGGTTTCTTTTATACCCAAGCCTTTCTAGTAGGCGTGTGGGCTTGTAACTTGGGCCGGGCTTGGCATAACTTGGGCTTTGAGCCCGAAACACGGACAATATTAGATTACAATCCAAGCCCGTTGAACCCGACTAGCCTATTACAATACAAGACCTAGTTTGACTTTATAAGACCGATAACATTCTTGTTTGACTTAATATAACTAAGGCTAACAAGATTCATCAAATCGTTGTTGGAAATTTGTGATTTCATTTCGAAGGTTTGTTGTTTTGGAGGGAGGGAAAAATTTGTTGATGAATTTCGAAACAAGATCTTCCCAAGTAAGAATCGATCGAAGGGGTTCTTTTTCAAGCCAAATCCGGGCGACCCCTTCGAGGGAAAATGGAAAAAGCATAAGCTTAACCGACGTACTCGGGACGTTTGGGAACTTCATCGTAGAAGTGATCTTGTTGAAATAACGAATACGAGCATGAGGGTCTTCTTTGTCATGTCCAAACAATTGTTTATTTTGAACAAGAGTAAGCAAACCATGTTTAAGCTCAAAGTTGCCCGTGGTGATCGCGGGAACAACGATTGCATCCTCGTAACCCTCGGTGGGTGCTTGAAGCAATTGCGCCATAGTACGTTGATCGGCCATCGTAACTACGGGAGGAGCTTGATTTTCAATAGGCTCTTCAAGATTAAAAGGTTCGACTCTTTGTTTGGAACGTCTACGATTACGTCCTTTTGGATTCGGATTCGTCGAAGTTCCACCAACTAGATTCGAAGAAGAGCGAGTGCGCATGCACTAAGAAAAAAAAGAGAAATTATACTAATTTTTTTTGGTTTTTTCAACAATTGATTCACAAAGATTTATTTTAATAATGGACAATGAGATAAGACAACTTAAACCTAATAATCAACAAGCTTCACGGTAGCTCTCTAAAAGAAAAACGCACAAAGGAGCGGAGGAGTAGGAAAGCGCGAAGCTATTAAAAACCTTCTCCTTTAGGGTCGTAGTTTCTCGGAACAACCCTCCTTATACCCCTCTTATAGTTTGTTTAACTTTCAAAGGTGAGCCGTACCTCGCAAGTGACACAAAAGGAAAGTTTTTTTTTGATCTTTGGTTCGGAAACTTATTAATGATAATACTCAAAGTTGAGAGTATTATATAATTGATTCATTTTATTTATATATAAGGACAATTTTTTTATATTTTTGATTTTTCTTGTCTTATATATATAATAAAAAAGAAAAAAAATCTTTTTATATATTTTTTTATAAGAAAATAAGCAAA
>BQNB010133980.1:0-18381 GCA_026074375.1 Tanacetum coccineum | reverse complement strand
ATTGGAGTACCAACGGGATCACAAGTTTCCATTCCATATTTTTAAGGATTTCTAGCACGTAGTTGGACTGGTTTATGAAGATGCCAAGGGGGGATTGGTTAACTTGTAAATCAAGGAAAAGCGTTATTTCCCCCATCATTGACATTTTAAAGCGGCTTCATAAGGTCAGAAAATAGTTGGGTATACCTAGGGTGTGTAGACCCAAAGAGTATATCATCTACATAGACATGTACCACTAAGATGTCGTTGTTGAAGCGCCTTATAAACAATGTTGGATCAATAGTGCCTTTGAAGAAGTGCATCTGTAGGAGAAACGTTGACAATTCGTCGTCCCATACCCTTGGTGCTTGCTTTAACCCATATAGTGCTTTTTTTAACTTGTCGACATGGCTTGGATGATCAACATCGATGAAACCTTCAGGTTGACACACGTGCACGTCTTCTTTTAACGTACCATGCAAGAAATCAGTTTTCATGTCCATTTGAAACACGATGAACTATTTATGTGCAACATATGCCAAAAATATCCTGATAGCTTCCATTCTAGCAACCGGAGCGAAGGATTCTTCAAAATCTATTCCTTCCTCTTGGCGGTACCTTCTCACAACCAGACGAGTCTTGTTTCGGATGACCATGTTCTCTTCATCATGCTTGTTTTTGAATAACCATTTCAACGTTAGGGGTTTTATGTTATCTGGAACAGGAACTAACACCCATACATCAAGCCTTTTAAATTGAAGAAGCTCTTCTTGCATTGATTCAATCCATGCAGGGTCGGTCATAGCCTCTTTGACATTCTTTGGTTCCATAGTGCTTACGGTTAATGCATACATGCACATGTCACCATCTGTTTAGAGTTGATTCCATGTTAAAACTGGTCATGAGGGTTCTCCTATCACTTGTTTTAGAGGGTGATCCTTAGTCCACAGATATTCATGAGCGTAAGGTTGATAAAATGTATGCATGTTCGATGGATCCACATATTGTGAAGATGATTATTAAGCAGCACTTATGGATGGAGTAGCAAAAGGATTTACAAACGTATTTCCATCGAGCATAGCATTCAGAACATGTTGTTGTTGTGTTTTGAGCTCGTCAACATCCTGTGAAGTGTTTGGAAAATTTGTAGCTTGAGAGGATGAATTTGTTGGTGTTAGTGCGGTGTCTGCTATTGTTGTAGATATAGTTGGAGTTTGAAGAACTAGAGGTGCTTGAGCAGCTAGAACAGTAAATCCAATTCATGTTCAGTTGGTTGTTGCGTTGTTATTGTTGACGAAGCATAAGTAAGATCGAGTCCTGAACTAATTTGTCCAGAAGTCATGCTTTGAAGCTCGGGTTTTGAATTGCGTTGTTCAAAAGCCATAGCTGAAAGCTCATCAAATGTCACATTCATTGTCTCTATGATTTTATTTGTCCTTCATTTGTAGACTCTGTAAGCACATAAATTAGTAGAATAACTAATAAAGAAGCCAATATCACCTTTTGCACCAAGCTTCCCAATATCTTCACGATCATTCTTGGGATAACAGAGAGCCCCGAATACATGTAGAAAGGAGATGTCCGGTTTTCTGCCGTTAATGAGCTCGTATGGTGTTTTGTTAAAATGTCGGGGAATAATGGAGTGGTTTTGAGTGTAGCATGCAGTAGCAATTGCTTCAGCCCATAAGAATAACAGTGCACGAGAGAAAATCAGTATTATTCTAGCAGCCTCCACTAACGTCCGATTTTTTTGTTCCATAACTCCATTTTGTTGAGGTGTTTTGACAGAAGACGCTTGGTGAGAGATGCCAACGCTATCAAAGTATTCCTTAAGCACTTGATTCTTGATGTAACAATCCCCAAAGTGGGTCGCAGCGAAATATAGGTTGAGAGTGTTACTTCATAGATCAATAGCACAAGATATATATAAGAACGACCATTTATAAGTCGTTTAAAACTGATACATTGGATTTAACAAAGTGTTTGTTACAAAAGCCCGAAGCTTCACTTGTTTGTTGTTCAAAATACAAAGATTCTGGTCCATAACAAATGTTTCCCCAAAACGTAATGCAACCAAATCTTTAATGCAAATGACTTGCAAAATAACGACCACCAATGTATCTCTTGTCTTGTATCTCATTGATCTCCTGAGAAAACATGCTTTAAAACGTCAACAATAATGTTGGTGAACATAGGTTTGTAAAATGTATAATGTAGGACCGCAAGATTTCCCCATGATAATGCAACAGATGTAAACATCACAAAATGTAATTACGTTTTCCTAAGCTCATGACACTGAAGCTCGACATGTATGAATTGCAATATAAATTGCCAACATTGCCCGTGATGATGTTCTAACCCGCAACATCCTAAATCCGACATGGTATACGTTCATTGTCCGGCATACCGGCACAGTGAGCATGACTCACCCGAACGGGGATGTCAATCCCAAATAGATCTATTTATAACATTCGCGCTCACAACAAGTAATTGACAGTTCATGATAATGGGCTCAGAGGGTTATCGCTACTTAGGCAAACACGTAATCGTAATGTAAAATGTCCACTTGCGTCCAATTTGTAAAACATGCATATGTTTCTCACCCCAAAACTTGTAAATCATTATAAATGTAAAACATGGGACTATGAACTCACCTTGAGTGAGTGAATCGATATTGTAAATCACAAACAAAAAACACGTCACGAATACGCCCGAATGCAACCTAATTAATTATAGGTCGTATGAGTACTAAGTACTATGAATAACTAAGACCATGTATAATTGTATATAGCTACATCACCATCTATTTGTATTTGAGAAATAATATTTATAAAGTTAAAATGTTTATAAATATTTCCTTAGTAAAAATGTCGTAACTTTCTCGTTTTAAGTCCGTTTCGTACATTTCTTATGTCCACGCTTTCATATTAAGAAGAGTTATCAAAATATTACATTTTTATATTTTAAGTCCTTTGCTGAACAATACTTTTTACTGTTCATGCACTTTTATAAATTTAACTATCGTAAACTCGTAAACGTCGTATCTTATTCGTTTTAACTCCGATTTTAGTGATTCTTTCGAGCACGTCTTTGTAATTAATTTTTTTATCTAACTAATGTATTTTCCAAAAAAAATCTGAGATGAATAGTGATTTTTACTGTTCATAGTTTATAAAATTATTTTTATTAACTTTAATTATCGTAAACATGAAAAATCCATAACTCCTTCGTTATTGATCGAAAAATCATGATTCTTAAGGTTTTGAAATACTAAAAATGAATAACTTCTGTGAAAAATAATAAATTATTTTTATAAGATTTGAAAGTTGTAGAGTTTTTATAAAACTATTTTTATAAAAACATATTTTATTGAAAACTTGTAAATTACGTAACTTCTTCGTTATAAATCGGATTTTTGAGTTCCTTACATATTTAGAATCTTCATGAGATGTAGTATTTTATAAAAATATAAAATAAACACTTCATATTTCGAATTAAAACAGAAAGTTTAGAGTTCTTGCATAAAAATTGTTTTAACTTACTTTTACACACTTTTTGGCATAAGTGAAATATTACAAGTCCTCTAATGTGATCAATACACAACCTTGTGTATATTTATAGTTCTCTAATGTATAAGTCCAACAATATATCCAAGAATCACAAGATCAATAAGTCTACATATTTATTTGATCATAACCTTTAATAAGTAACTTTTATACAATTAATTTATATTTACTTGTTATAAATTAATCATCACTTGTATAATGTATATAATTGTTTTATAACATGATCATAACATCAATATATCACATGTGAAAGTATTTCAAACCATAAACAAGAATAAAAACCATTTTACATCTTATTATGTTTCTTAGATGGTGATTTACTACATAGAGGATATATACACATAAAATCATGAAAAAAAGAGTTTAAGAGTTTTAGATGACCTTAATATGAAGTAGGATGATGAACAACAAGATCTAAACCCTAGTTTAGATATTAAACCCAAGCTTCCAATACTTAGAAAACCCTAAATCCAATAAAACCCTAATCCTAAACCTTTCTTGATTAACCCTTGTAAATGCTTAACTAAACCTTTAAACCTTCTTGGTATATCTTAGATATGTTGTAAGATCACTTGTATACTTGCTAAATAAATTTTGTATGGATTGTTTAGGGTGGTGGAGTTTGGCCGTGGCCTACGGAGAGAGTCAAAGAGAGTTTGTGTTGATTTTTCTTATGCAAATGAAGTGTGTGAGTTTTCTACAAGTCTTGCATCCTTTATATACAACAAGACTAGTCCCAATAACTATTAGAAGTGGTCAAGAATTAGGTTGGACAAGATGAGGGAATTAAGGGTGAACAATGGTAAAAAACACTAGTCATGCACTTAGGTTTAATGAGGCTTATGTTGTACAAGTTTAAGTTGGTGATTTGTGTGCTCTTAGTCCCCTTAGGATCACTTTTGTACCAAAAATTAGGGAGGGGAGGGGTACTAGATGATTTTTGATACCTAGTGTTGATATTTTTACAATACTTGAAGTTATAAGTCATATATATTAAGTGTAGATGTGTAACCTTGTAAAGTATATATTCTTGTTGGTTTATTTTATGTACAATTTGACCAACAATGTTAACATGGGTGAAGTTTTATAAAACTTTGAGTATTGGGTATAAAAATGAGTATTTGTTGAAGCGTAGATAAGTTTTGGTGGTTCCGTGAATGCCTAAACGTATTTTATTGCGAAACGTAAACACTTTAGGTAACCAATAAAAATTAAATGTGCAAAGTTAATAATTATCCTATAAATAATTATCTAACACTTGCTTGACATAAATATTTAATTGTTTGATGCCCGAATTTCGTCTCGAAATTCAGTTTGAGTTGCCTTCCGAAATGGTGTTAATGAAGAGGTGTGGGTAAATATTATTTTTTTATTTTTTTATAAGTGAACAGTGACCCCAATGGTCATGAACAGTGACTCCAACGGTCACTGAACAGTGACCAACAGTCATCCACTCCCTTTAAATACCAAATTTTTATCCTCCATTTCTCCATACAACACTAAATCTTTCACTTAAATTTTCTCTTATCCATTCCTCAAAAATGTTGCATAGCATTACACTCTTGGCGATGGCGAGCGCGATAGCACTCGGCATTTATCTTGCCTACGTCCCATACGAAGAAGATTTTCAGTATCTGGCCTTTATTCTATCGATTCTTGCGCCGATCATCGTCCTAGCTATTGGTGTGAATCTACTTTGGAAGAAATAGATATTATTGCTGGGGGAGGGTTGTAATAAAACTTGTATTTCTTTTATGTTCTTATGTAATCTTATTTCTAAGATAATAAATGGATGTTGTGGCAACAAATCTATTTGTTATTTTTATTTATGTCTTTCGAATATTTCGTTACCATGCTTAGTAACTCGTTTGCATTCCCCTTCTAAATTGGTTTACATGAGCATTCAAGATTAGTGACGTTGGTTTAATAATTATTGTTGCAACAAGGCTCGGCTTCTAGTGGGCTTATTCGTTTCCTCCTGCTTAGCGCATCAGTTATAACATTTGTCTTAGGGAGATAACGAATTTATATCTATGGTGGTGTCGTAACTACTAAGCTCTATGGTATTATGTAGACGTTGAAAATGGTGTATTGGTATATTCCTTAATGGCGAGTAAAATTGTTAGTGGATCGTCCTAGGGTCTTGACAAGAAGTTTTAAGGTGACTACTCTCAGCATGGCATGGTCCTTCCTGAATTATACATAGTTGATCAGGCCATGTATAATTGAGGACTAACGATGCATTGCTCATTTTCATCAAAATAGTGTTATAATTTGACTTGCAAAATAGGAAGTTAAAGTAAAGTTGATGAAATTTTCACAACACATTGATTTGATAGGTAATTTGAAATCGTTCGTACAACAGAAATTTAAGAGAAATACAACGAGAACTCCCAAGGAGATAAAGTCTAAGATAGTTCCAACTTAGGATTTATTAGGCAAAGCGAGACAACTTTCTCTTTTAATCTTCGATCTCATCTTCAATGTTGTTAGGGTCTTGATCGGTTTCTCCTCCTCCTAAGGCAAGCACATTCCATAATTTCAGACAAGCGATCCCGCTTTTGGTTTCCAAGGATTTCCGGTTCTCAATTTCGGGCAATCCATTCTTTATTGCCTTGATTCTACATTTAATCACAATTGAGGGTTCTTTAAATTGTTAGTAGCACAGAACTCCAACATTCTCATAAATGGAACTCGGGTCCAAATGACCGAACCATCTTTGCAGTTTGCGCATTTTACAGTGCATGGGCCATTGTGGTGAAACTTGCACTTGGTGCATAATGGTAGAGTTCCGGTATACTCTTTCCTTTCACCAGTCCCAGCGGCATAAACTTGAGCCACATTCTGCCTCTTGGGAAGTTGTTGTTGAGCTTGGTTGTTGTTATCAAGTTTCCTCTTGTTCTCAGCTTGTCGTTCAGCAAATACACTAATCTTCTTGTCCATTAGTTCTGTTACCATTTCGGTAGCATCTTGCATGGTTCTCGGCTTCGATGCCATAACGCTCCCGTGAATCATGTCGGGCAACCCACCGACATATCTCTCTATCTTATCAGATTCCTCAGGAAACATCCTGACACATAACAATGCTAGCTCTTGGAAGCGTTGATTGTAACCTAATACATCAATACCTTTCACTTTCAAATTCCACAACTCAGCCTCGAGCTTCTTTATCTCGTTCCTCGGGCAGTACTTGTCAGTTATCTTCTTTTTCAGATCTGTCCAAGTCCTTGCATATGCAACATCATGACCAACAGTCCTAACGTGTGAGTTCCACCACGTTAGAGCAACCCCAAGAAGAGTACATGTGGCAAACTTCACCTGATTTTCCACTGTGCAGTTACTTATGCGAAATACGGTTTCCATCCTTTCAAACCATTGGGTCAATTCGATCACTTCCGTATCAGTGCCCTTGAAGATTAAGGTAGACATTTCATGAAAATCCTAGTAGGAGCATTCTCGAGCAAACGCATCCAGTTCTCCAGACCGCGTTCCGAATTTTGGCTGTCATCGCGGCGATTCATACTCCTGTCAGCATCACGTGCTGCTAAGGCATCGGCAACACCTTGGTTGATTAATGCCCTAAGTTGTTCATTGGTGACAGATGTGGTGGTGGTTGGTGTGGCTGGTGTTGATCTGGTGGTTCTTTTCTTTGGTGCCATTATCTTCAAAATCAGATGAGTAATAACATTAGTCTAGTTTTAAGAGTCGTGCTCCAAAGATGAAATGTTGCGAGATTTAAAGTCATGCCTCAATAGTATAGGGCGGGTGCTTAAACTCGAAGTTTAATGATAAGGTAACTTATATAAACATATTATGTAAGACTTATATATATATATACATATATATATATATATATATAAGCCACGTAAGCAAGTAAGCAAGTAGTGTGTCTGCACATATCAGACAAGTATTTATATAGTGGTTTTATCACTATAATTAAGCATAATTGTTTCACATAATGCCTCTAAGGGTTTACTCCTGCCTCACGAGTCTCGAGGGAATTTATCAAGCACCTCGAGTTGTGTAACAACTTGTCATGACTCAATTTCGCAACTCATCAAACAAGAACTGTCTTGAGATTTAGTCATGGATTGTTACACATCTTGACCTAATTCATAAATTTACTCGACGTTGGACAATACTCAAACTTTTATGTTTATCTAACTTCACATAGGTATCATATTTCATGTATATCATGTATGGTCCTGAGGCTATGGTGCAACCCACCATACCTCGACAAGGTTCTAGTGTTCGTCTATCCAATAGAAAATCTGTGTACTTTGAAAATGTTTGATGTATGCAATGTTTGTGAAAATGGCTATAGTCTAGGGTAAAATATGTAACATAGTTCTCTATAACCTTGGCTCTAATTACCAATCTGTAACACCCCCAAAAATGGGTCGCAGCGGAATAATGTCTGGGAGCGTTACTTCATAATACCATTGCTCAAGTCATGAGAGAACGACCTCTAACTGTGTCGTTTGAAAAGAAATCTTGAAATGTTTCGACTCCAATGTACGTCACGTAAGCCAAGCATCTAATTCTCCTGAGAAAAACATGCTTAAGAGTGTCAACATAAAGTTGGTGAGTTCATAGGTTTAAGTAGATACAAATGTAAAACCCAAAACCATATATATAGGTTTCCTGTGTCACAAGTCCCGCCCATACAAGACTTGCAACGCATAAACCTACATATATAGGTTTTCTTAAAATGTGTATAGACACAAACCATACAAAATGCGTTTGTTAAAATGTTGAAAACTGAGATTTGTAAAGTATGCATGACCATTTCAATCCTTAAATGTTCACCAAGACGTATGTATGAATGTTGGAAATCAAAGAGTTGTAAAGTATGCATGACCATTTCCACCCTTAAAGTAGTCACAAATATGTACGTATGAAAGTTAGACCGCAATTATTTTAAGGTATGTATTGCATGGTATACAATATCCAGAACAGTAAGTATTGCATGGTATACAATATCCAAAACAGTAAGTATTGCATGGTATACAATATCCAAAACAGTAAGTATTGCATGGTATACAATATCCAAAATAGTAAGTATTGCATGGTATACAATATCCAAAACAGTAAGTATTGCATGGTATACAATATCTAGAAAAATAATTATTTCAAAACTACTTGCGTCCATAAGTAAAGCGAGTACGTAAACGAGTTTGTAAATGCGCATGTAATGAATTCAAAACAATCATGTAAATGAATTTGTAACAAGCATGTTCTCACCCCAAAAATATATGTAAAACAAGTAAAACATGGGGCTATAAACTCACCTCGAGTGAATGATTATCAAAGTATAACAGAAAATGCGTCACGTAAACGCCCGAATGCAACCTGATTAATTATAGGTCGTATAAGTACTAAGCACTTGATTAACTAATACCATATATAATTCTATATAGCTACATCACCATCTAATTGCATTTGTAAAACAACACTTATAAAGTAAAAACGTTTATAAATATCACTTTAGTAAAAACGGCGTAACTTTCCCGTTTTAAGCCCGTTTTGTATGTTCTTTACGTCCACGCTTTCGTATTAGAAAGATATATCAAAATATTACATTTTCATATTTTGAGTCCTCTAGTGAACAGTACATTTACTGTTCATTGACTTTTATAAATTTTATTTTTATAAATTTAGTTATCGTAAACTCGTAAATGTCGTATCTTATTCGTTTTAACTCCGATTTTTGTGATTCTTTCGAGCACGTCTTCTTAATTAAAAGTTCTATTTATTAATGATGTTTTCAAAATAAAAATACCTGCTGTGAACAGTAACTTTTATAAAATTATTTTTATAAAAGTATTTATTATTGTAAACTTGCGAAATTAATAACTCCTTCGTTATTGATCCAAAAATTACGATTCTTAATGTTTTAGAATCCTAAAAATATGTACTATCTGAGAAAAATAACCATTGGTATATATCAGAAGTGAAACTCAAAAAGTTTTTATAAAATTTCTTTTATAAACGCGTTTATTATCGCATAACTTGTAAATTACGTATCTCCTTCGTTATAACTCGGTTTTTCGAGTTACTTACATTTTTGGAATCCTCATGAGATGTAGTATTTTATAAAAATATAAAATAATTACTTTATTTTCGAACTAAAAACAGAAAGTTTAGAGTTTTTAGTTAAAATATGTTTAAAACTTGATTTTATAACTTTTTAGTTTAGTCACCTTGTTACAAGTCCTCTACAACCATTTATATCACCTGTCTCATGTATTAAGTTCCTTAGTCCATCATTTGTCCAAGTGTGTCCATGATAACAAGTCCTTGTATTCCATTTACTTATAAACTTAATAAGTAAACCTTTTAGGTAACTAGTTTATATATACTCTTTATAAAGAAACCAACACTTGTATAATACTTATACTTCCATTCTAACATGTATTTAACATTCATATATCATGTGACAAAGTTCATCAAACCATGAACTAGTGTAAAAATCCATTTTACATGTTAATATATTTCCTAGATGGTGATTTACTATATAAACATTATATATATACATAAAATCACAAATGTAAAGAGATTAGGAGTTTTAGATGACCTTAATATGAAGTAGGATGATGAAAAACAAAATCTAAACCCTAGAGATATTAAACCCAAGCTTACAAGACCTAGAAAACCCTAAATTACTTAAAACCCTAATCTTGCTTTTTCCTTGCTTAAACCTTTGCAAATGCTTAACCAAGCCTTCAAACCTTCTTGGTATATCTTAGATATGATGTTATATCACTTGGATATATTGGTAGAAAAATTTGTATGGATTGTATAAGGGTGTTGTGTTTGAGTCGTGGCTAGGAGAGACAAAAAGGGAGGATAAGTGAAGTTTTTACTTATGCCAATGAAGTGTGTATGTTATCTCTTCTAGTATAAACCTTTACATACTACATATGCTAGTCAAGAACACTATTAGGAAGGACCAAGACTAAGGGAAACATGGGGAGGGAAATAAGGAAGATAGTCATGGTCTTAGTTATTATGAATTATAAGTTGTACAAGTCTTGAATAAGTGTTTGTGTGCTCTTGGTTCCCTAATATGGGAGTCATCCCACGAAATTTAGCAGGGAGGAGGAAGTATTAGTTGGTTTTTGATCTTTTATAAAAGATATTTTGCATACTTGAAGTTATAAGTTGGTATAGGTAAATTATAATGTGTATACTTGTAACATTTAGTGTTTACTTGGTTTCCTTTATGTACAATTCAGCTACCATGAGTAACATAGGTGAAATTTTATAAAAATTTGAGTATTGGATATAATTATGGGTATTTGTTGAAGCGTAGAAAAGTTTTGGTGGTTCTAGGAATGCCTAACATATTTTATCGTGAAACGTAAAAACGTTTTACGTAACCAATAAAAATGAAATATAAAGAGTTGATTATTACTTTCATAAAAATAATATAATGCTTGCTTGACGTAAACTTTTAATTGTTTGATGCCCGTTTACGTTGTATGTTGATTTTTAGTTTACTCGATTTAGCTAAACTTTGGAAATTTAAAGTGAACGCGTAAAAGTTTAAAGTAAATAATTGGATGTTCATTGATGTAAAAAGGTGTGAAAATGTGAGTTGTTACAGTCTCCCCGTGTTAAAAGTATTGCGTCCCGCAATTCAGTTCGAGTTGCCTTCCGGAATGGTGTTGATGAAGAGGTGTGGGTATTTTATTTTATTTTATTATTTATTATATATATATGTGAACAATAGCCCCAACGGCTATGAACAGTAACTCCAACGGTTACCTCCTCCTTTTAAATACCAAAATTTTATCCTCCCTTTCTCCATACAACACTTAATCTTTCACTTAAATTTTACTCTTATCCAAACCTCAAAAATGTTCCATATCATTACACTCGTGGCGATGGCGAGCGCGATAGCACTCGGCATTTATCTTGCCTATGTCCCATACGAAGAAGAATTTTAGTATCTGGCCTTTATTCTTGCGATTCTTGCGCCCATCATCGTCCTTGCTATTGGCGTGGATCTATTTTGGAATGAATAGATATTATTGTTAGGGGAGAGTTGTAATAAAACTTGTATTTCCTTTATGTTCTTATGTAATCTTATTTCCAAGGTAATAAACGGATGTTGTGGCAAGAAATCTATTTGTTATTTTTATTTATGTCTTTTGATAATTTTGTTATCACGCTTGGTAATTCGTTTGAATTCCCTTTTTAAATTGCTTTAACTTGAGCGTTCAAGATTAGTGACATTGGTTTAATATTTATTGTTGCGACCAAGGTTCGGCTTCTAGTGGGCTTATTCGTTCCCTTCGGCTTAACGCGTAAGTTATAACATTTTCCTTTATGGGGTCATAACGAATTTATACCTATGGTGGTGTCGCAACTATTAAGCTCTATGGTATTACGTAGACATTGAAGATGGTGATTTGGTATATTCCTTAATGGCGAGTAAGCTTGTTAGTGGATCGTCCTAGGGTGACTAGGGATGCGTCTCGACTTTTCGGCTTAGGATTTGGTATAAGATGATGTCGACTTTATAGTAAGATGGTGTAAGGGTTCACTCAGTTATTATGATTATTAGCTTGGTTCCTCGTGATAAATACATTTTATGAATACGCACACAAAACTTGATGTAAATAGAAAATTGGTCCTTGACAAGATGTTTTAAGGTGACTACTACTCAGCATGGCATGGTCCTTTCTTGAATTATACATAGTTGATCAGGCCATGTATAATTGAGGACTAACGATGCGATGCTTATTTTCGTCAAAATAGTGTTATGTATAAAATAGTATCAAAATGGTTTATAGTGTGAGAGACCATCGTGTCATTCACAATGGCTTGAGAAAAGTCTTAGTATTTATATAAATAAATGTAAAATATACACAAGGTAGGGTAAGTAGTACTTAACTTATAACATACTATATATATAGATATATAATATATATATTATATATAGTATATAAATATATTATACACTATATATATAAATATTATAATATATATACTTATACATAAATAGCCCACGGTAAGCAAGTAAGCAAGTTAGTTAGTGGCTGCACATATACAGACAAGTATTATATTCATTGGTTTTTTATCACTATATATTACGCATCAAATTGCGTTTCACATAATGCCTCTAGAGTGATTACCCTCCTGCCTCACGAGTCCTCGCGAGAATTTATCAAGACCTCGAGTTCTGTAACAACTTGTCATGAACTCAACTTTGGGATCAATTGCAACTCATCAAACAAGAACTGTCTTGAGATTCAGTCATGGATTGTTACACATCTTGACCTAATTCATAAATTTACTCGACGTTGGACAATACTCGAACTTTTACGTTCATCTAACTTCACATAGTTATCATATTTCATGTATATCATGTATGGTCCTGAGGCTATGGTGCAACCCACCATACCTCGACAGGGTTCTAGTGTTCGTCTATCCAATAGAAAATCTGTGCACTTAAGGCAATCCTAAGTATGTAAAGCATAGTGGTCATGTAATATCAAACAATGTAGGGTCCTATGATGTAATGCAATGTTTGTGAAAAACAGTTATAGTCTAGGTAAAATATGCAACATAGTTCTCTATAACCTTGGCTCTGATTACCAATCTGTAACACCCCCAAAAATGGGTCGTAGTGGAATAATGTCCGGGAGCGTTACTTCATAATACCATTACTCAAGTCATGAGAGAACGACCTTTTGAGAATCGATGTTTGAATGGGATAAGATTGATATTGTTTTTCTAAAACTACAAGAAAAATAAGACAAAATCTTAAAAATACTTAAGGAAAAACAAATTTTAGCTAAAAACGTAAAACGGAAATCCTAAACTGTGACTAAAAACCCTAAATTTCCAAAAATAAACTTAAAATGAATTTTTCACTTTTAATAGACTCTAATTAACTAAAAGGTAAGATTAAATAAAACTAGAATGAAAGCGGAGTTGATTTGAGCTTAAAAACACGAAAAACGTGAACGAGAATGAATCCCGTTCTTTAAAAAGTAAAATTTTGCATATTAAACCCTACGGAAGCAAAACTATTTTTCCTAGGAACTAAATGATAAAAGAAAATTTTCTAAAAAAGAATTATATTTTTTTGATTTTTTTATAATTTTTTATGAATTAAAAATGATTTTAAAGAAAATTAAAAATAAAAAATACTAAACTTTTTATAAAAATTCTAAAAAAAATATGAAAAATAGCTTGAACAATAAGGAATCTAAGAAAAATAAGATTGGAAACACAGCTTATCGAATAAGCTGTGCAATAAGCAAAAACAACTTATTATACTTAAAAGGCTAAAAGGTGTATAAATAATAGATTTTGCAAAGAAATACCGGATGAGCTATTGTAGCACAATGGTTGGGAGTGTGGGGGATAAAATGCTTGGTGAGGGTGGTAGAGGTCCTGGGTTCGAGCCTTGCTCACCCGGGGTTTCCCACTTTCCCAAGTGTTTTTATTTTCGCCATTTTTTTATAACTTTTTAGAAAACTTGAAAATAAGCACTTTTTACAAAGCAACCTTTTTTATAAACCTCAAATAAGCACAAAAATAAGCTAAGTAAGACAAAAATAAGCTAAAATACTCTAAGTCCTAAAAAAACTAACTGTTTGTATTTTTTTTAAGGAGATTAAGCAAATAAAAATGAAAAATAAGCTAAAACAGACAATAAGCTATGTCTAAAAAGCACATAAGAACAAAAATAAGCACAAATGATAAGCTAGATAGACAGAAAAGCTAAAAAGGCTTAAATTCACTTAAAATTTACACTAGAAAGCAAATAAGCTCAAATAAGCAAATGGCAAAACCAAATAAGCTAAAATGGACTTATATTAACCTAATAAGCTAAGCTAAACCTAAATAAGCAATAACAATAAGAAGATAAGCTAAAATAAAGAAATAAGCACTTATGGTGTAACTGTTAACCCAAACAGCCCTATAAGACACCTTTGAGCTTATTTTTCAATAAGCTAAAGGATCCTTATAGACTTTTGGCTTATTACCCTAAAAAGTATACCTAGAATACTACTAAAACAACTTTCAACAAGCATTTTGAAAATCAAAAACTTAAAGAAAAAGCTAAGTGAAAATGGCTTTTTGACTCAGTGTCTGCTGAGTTTTTTTTTTGGTTTTGAAAAGACAAATTACTTATTTGCAGCTTAAAAACAGATAACCAATTAAACTTATTTCTAAAAGGTAATTTGAGAAAAATGATTAATGACCTAAAAACTACTTATGTTTTGAAAATCAAGACCTATAAACTAAAATTACCCTCTGATTTTCAACCCTAAAATTGACTATTTGTCTGTTTTTCCTATCTGATGCACATGACATTTAAATGTCCAAAACTTACATCCAAAAGTGCAGACAATAGGACTTGGTATTGACACTTTAAAAACACTAGACTAAAGGCAAATGAAACAGTTTAATTACCTAAAAACAAAATTAAACTATGAAGGCAATGATGAGTTTATTGGTAGGGAGGAACAGAGGCAAGGCGGTCTGCATCTTGGCATGGCAACTTACTAAAGTTGCAGCCATGGCAAATGTGTTATGTTTCTCCTATGGTCTACCCTTCTGAGCCAATATTTTTTTTTTGAAAAAGTGTTACCAGCCGCTATGATGTTATGTTACAAATGATATCAGTGTTAAGGCTTCCAAGAAGTCGTTCGCAAAAGATTGCACCACACTATGAGTATTGTTTGGTTTTCGTCAACCGTTTTTAAGAGGGTTGTGAAATGCCTTTTTTTTAATGTGTCCCTTTTCTTTTTCAGCAATGGCAACGAGCGGGTCTACTGAACGGTGAGCAGCTACCAGCCTGTCAGAGTCACATCTAGTATGACAGTCTAGCAACCGGAGTGTGTCAGGATTGATATAGGTGGACATGGTATTATACCTCACTCCGGTACGACAGTCTACATGTAGTTTTATATAATGATTATAGGAAACGTGATAGGATTTAAATAGGTGAACATTTGCATGTTCATGATACGGGTATGCAACATAAGATAATAACAATACCCTTTACCTGCTATTAACTGTTACTCGCGCCCAATTTAAGACTGCTAGAAGTCTGTTTTATACCAATACCTTAATATTATTTCGTTTTCCAATTAGGCTGCAAATTTGTAACAGAGACGGATTTACGACCTATGTGAAATATATATTTGAGTATGGAGTTACTCTTACAAGTGTTTACACATTTGAGTTTTTGTATAATGGAATGTAGGTTAGGGAAATCGAGAGAGAAGGCTATGAAGAAGTGGAAAGCGGGCAAGGGAAATATTCAAAACAGGCTTTTGCACTTGATTTGATATTGAGGCTCAATAACCATCGATCCTATTCAGATTCTCACAATCAGAGAGGTATTTATTTTCTTGAATGCACAGTAAGGTCAACAGAAAAAGATAGTTGGGTAACGGGTTGAAATGGATCGAGTCGGGTTTAGCCGTTAACAAGTTGGTTTAAAGGGAGTGATCTGTGAGTAAACTCACTAACTGATACCGGGAGCTGGAACTGTACTTTAATACTATGACAAACAGCTCTCATTTCCGAACAATTAAGACTGGTCATGTCAGATATTTTTCGATATTTGGAAAGTTGGAGGAGTCGTTTTTCCCACTTATCGTTTTATCTCACAAGGTTTGTTGCTTCTATCATTTTTTTTAGTTTTAAAATTCCTTAATGCGTTTATGAATAATAATACGACTTAGATGATCGTAAGTAGTCTAATACGAAAAAAAATCTGGGAGGTAAATTATCTTCTTCACCCATTTAACCTGTCATGTGGGTCAGAATTCTGAAATCAGAACGTACATGATGGCGCGCTTGAGATTCGTGAATGTGTTCGTGTGCTTGCAGCTAAAAGAAGATGTGTTCGTGTGCTTGCAGAGAAAAAGAAGGCTTTTGGGTAAGGCATCGTGAAGCAAACCTTGATATTGCATGCCATCGTAAGAAACCTCTGTCTCAGAAGGTGAAGCACATTAAAAACTAAAACTTGCTAATATACATTTGAATATTGTAGCGAGATATGTTTTAAATTGATCAATGGTGCAGGTTACCAATCTCACAAAGCTAACTGAAGCCCAAACAGATGAAATCGTATTAGCTGAAAAAGAGGAGATTCACAAGGTGACACGAGCTTCAAAACACCTTACTGATCAGGTTGGGAAATAGAATTAGTTATTCCTTTTGTACGCATAACCGACATCTCATTAAAAAAAATCTCATTCAATAAAAGCTAAAATTATTACCATTTTGCATATTTATTAGGTGACTGACCTTCGAAGCAAACTAAAGTCTGGCACTGTAAACTTGGAGAACCAGAGGCATAAGATCAGCATGATTAAACGTGTAAGTATACATGACAATTAAATATGCATAATTTTTTTTAGAACGAGCTTTTCCCATTACAGACGTTCTTCCAATTTAGTTTACTTTTGCAGGTTAAGTTGATTCTTTGTCTCAATCTTGAAGGCTAAACCTGTCATGAGCAGAAGTTGCTGCCAACTAGCCACTACTTTGAACAGCAAGAAATTCGCAGCAACAAGGTTTGTATATACATTATAGAATAGCCATTTTGTATATATGTTTATATATGTATGTGGTTTGCTACTAATGGGTCAAGTGGGTCAAAATTTGGTCTCCTATTGTTCGCCTCGCAGGCCTGTTGAGGCTGCGCCTGTTATATCCGAACGCAAATCAGATTGTCAAAAGAAAAATGGACATTGGAAACCTCGAGTAAGCAGCTTTAAAACCACAACAAATCATCCATATGTAACAAACACCATAGTTCCCTTTTTACTTGCGCGATAAATTACATCTACATAGCGGCGATGTCGTTGAATTGCAATTTGTAAAAATGTTCACAGGTTGTATAGTTTCATTTAACAAGATGCAGGCATAATTTTTTTTATATTATCCCAGTATTTTGTAGGGCTGTTTCAGGAGCATTATTTGAATGAGATTTTGGGCAAAAAGTTATGGCACCACATGTCGATTCAACGAAGGCAAGAAAATGCTGAATAAAGGGTTTATAGCTTCACTCTTTAGGAACTTATACCAATAACTTGGTTAGTTGCTGCTATTAGAAATTTACCAACTATATGTGCATAATTTATTTTTAAGGTTGTAAGCATTTTATGAAAATTTACATAAATAGTTCATTCCGTAGATGCCGCAAACGCATGTACTAACTGTTACCTTTGCTTTTGTCTTTATACACTTCCAGCTTCTATGCTTCTTTAAACGAAAAATTAAAAACCTTGTTTGTTTGATAACCATAATCTAATAATATTATATTTGACAAATTTAGTTGATAAAAAAACCATTTTTAAAGTTCGAAATGAAGTTGGAGCAGAAGCCGTTTCTTTTAAACTTTGTTAGTCAAACAAAGTTTTATTTCTAATGGCTTATTTCAAACAAAAAAGAGCTCAAGTTCGAAATAGTAATCATTCAACAATATTAGCGTGTTATTCATTTGAGATGCATCATGCATGTTAAATTATTAGAAAATCGACACTTATATATAAACAAGATTATTTATTGAGTAGAAAAGGGGTGGAGCAAAGTACAAGGGGGAGGACGGAGAAGACAATCGCTTCCTTCCTTTGGGAAATCCAATCTTTAGGCGGCGCCACCCATGTCCACCACCACCTTTCTAATTATATTCTACATTTTGTCCATTTTCTTACATTCTTTTTCTCTATTTTGTTTTATTTACTGAACTTTACTGTATAGATTGTTGATATTTCGATTATACTTTTGTGGGAACGTCATACAAAATCAATTCTCTTTTAATATGGTATCATCTCATGGATTGAGTTTCTAATGT
>BQNB010133979.1:0-18382 GCA_026074375.1 Tanacetum coccineum | reverse complement strand
ATTCCGCTTAACCAATAACGTACATATTCCTCTTGACATGTGTTACATATTCCGCTTGCAGTCACTTTCGGGTGAAGGACCACTTTCATAAACAAACAAGTTGTCCTTGTGTTGTGAAGCAAAAATTATGGATCTTGGTCTCTCTTGTATTACCAGTTGGGACCACAAAAAGTTAAGCCAATCACAAATAAGCTTCGAAAATAAGCAACCGAAATAAGCTCAAAAATATTGAAAAATAAAAAAACGAAGCAACTAGTTTAGTGACTTAGAAGATGTAGACCAAGTATAGCAAGGTGTAAACAAGCAAAACAAATCAATAAGCTTAAAATTTTTGAGCCGTGAGCTTATTCTCAAAATAAGCCACGAAATTTTGAGCTTATAACCAACAATGAAACACAAGAAGGTGTAGAATGATTATAGCAAGAAGTAGATGAGAAAAAGCAAACCAATAAGCCCCAAAAAAATTGAGACGTGAGCTTATATTTCAAAATAAGCCACGAAAATTCATAATTGAGCTTATTAAACCACAAGAATCGAACACTAAACACCCCTTGGCGAGTGATACCAAATGTTAGTCTTATATTAATCCTTTCACAACAAATAAGCAAACCCAAATAAGCTCTTAGTGTGAGCTGGAAATAAGAAAGAACAAGAGAGAAGAAAAGAAACTTAAAAAGTTAGATTAAGAGAGAGAATGGTGAGTTACAAGTCAGAAATGTGCAACCAACACCCTCTCCATGTGTGGAGAGGGTTTTTTTATACCCCTAGCCATCTAGTTGGCGTATGGGCTTCTTACTTGGGCCGGGCTTGGCATATCTTGGGATTTGAGCCCGAAACACGGACAATATTAGATTACAATCCAAGCCCGTTGAACCCGACTAGCCTATTATAATACAAGACCTAGTTTGACTTTATAAGACCGATGACATTCTTGTTTGACTTAATAAAATAAAGGCTAACATGTTATAATTCTGAGCTAATGTGATCTTAAATGCGTATTTGATATCAATCTGTGATGCGTGTTCATCTTATTGTGATTGAGTCGTTGTTTTAGTAGCTATTTCACTTCGTTCATATTTTGTGACTATGGAAATGATAGCATGATTGTATGCGTTATTGTGTTATTTGGTGAATAATTATAGTATGAGCGTAAAGAGAGTATAGTGTATTCCTAGGGATGAATTAAGTCTAGTATTTAAATTAGTTAAGCATTAGTCTTTCTAATTTAGGAAAGTAATATATGAAATGAAATTTATAAATAGTAAGTTTATAACTAGTTTTTATTTAAAAGGTTTACTAAATTAATAAAGGGTTTTTATAAAAATAACAAAATAAGAGTAATTATACATTTAATAATATTTAAAAAAAATAATAAAATAATATATATTATAAGGGGGGCCGGTTTTAAGAAGAAAAAAGAAAAAAAAGAAGTCCAAGTCTAATACAAACTAGTATTAGATAAGGATTAGGAATTAGGTTTAGCCTATAAATACAAAATTTAGTCCTCTCCCCTTGTTTCTTTTGATCGGCCGAACCCCCCCCCCCAAGAAGATTTTTTTTGGATCAAGAATTAAGTGTGTTGATTTATGTGTAATCGGTTAAAGGTTTTAGGTATGGTCTTCAATCCCGTTCTTGTTTAATTTTTCTTATATTAGTAACATTAATTGATGGATAATTAAGGTTTATAACTTTCTGTAATTTAATTATATTGAATCATGTAGGACCGTTTGTGGAAAGATTAGAAGCGTATTGGTGTAATCGGTTAGGTCTAGAACGCGTTAGAATTGAAATTAGGGTTTGGCAGAATTTTAAGTCATGTTACTCGAATGATATCTCATTGATAAAAATGATTTTTCGTATGAATCTTATGTCTAAAATTAAGTTCAGAGAGTCTAGTTTTTAAAAAGTCCAGCCACGAAAGGTTTTGAGGTAGGGAAGTTAGTCAAATGACTTTTGCAAGAAAAGTTGTCGAAACAGTAAATTCAGGTCAGATTTAGGTCTGATTTCGGGGAGTAAAACCCTACTTAGAAGTTCAATCTTGATTAGCCAAAAATTAGAGGTCATATTTTATGTGTCTATTGACTCCAACTCAAAGCACAACTCTTAAAAAGTTGTCTAAGTATTTTTAGAAAAATCAAACTTTTTGGTGTGCGTTCAGGTCCGAATTTGAGTACTTTGTGATGTTGAATTTTTATAAAATAGTTAGACTCAATATTTTATAAAAAAAAATCACAGTAGTTCATAACCCATTGGGAAGGTAGGGAATGCAGTAGGTAAAAGCAGTTTGATGATTTAGTATTTTATTTGTAGTCACGAAGTGACTATAAAATTTTACCGAAAAGCTAGAAAACTCGAATAAATGGATTAAGGGTATTAGGGTATAAGTAAGGTATGGGAAGTGTGGTAAAGGGTTTATAATCATAATATAGTCATAGTAGTCCATCAATTGATTGTTACATTGACTTGGGCGTTTCGCCTAATCGCGTGTAACACGTGTTTTATTTATGTTTAGTTGATTTTCAAGGAATTTATGAAGTAGTTGTGCATTAGGTGAGTTTCATAGTCCTATTTTTTGGTTTTTATATTAGTATGGAAATGATGCAAATGTTTTGAAATATTTCATTGCTGTGATTATGTGTTTTAATTGCATATGGACATTACATGACTATTATATGACTATGTGTTACATGTTGGTATTGAATGGGATCGGATGAGTACGCCTACTCATTGTTATTTGTGGTATTGATTTGGATTGATGGGTACGCCTACTCGGTGTTACTTATGATATTGATTGGGATCGGATGAGTACACCTACTCAGTGTTGGTTATGGTACCATGGGATCGGAAGGGTACGCCTACCCAGTGTGTAAATGTGTTGATTTGATTTTGTTGCATGCTAGCATAGGGTCATGATAGTTCATTATTGTCCTACCTTGTTTTGTTAATCACAGTGAAAACGAGTATAATTGTGTGTCTAAAACCTATGATTCTCACCAACATATTTGTTTACGTTTTAAGCGTTATTTTTAGGTGAGCATCTTGAGGAAAGTGAAGTTAGGAAGCTTGGCTAGTGAGACTGAGGCTTGCATGCAGAGTTTATCTCCTAGTTTTCATATCATACTTTGTTTGAATTGATACTTTGAATGTGATTGACTGTTTAGGTTTTGAGATATTTTCGTTTAGGTCTTTGTATTGGCGTGACTCTTTTACCACAATACAAGACCCCTTTTTCTTGCGTTAGGTATTGTCATGACACTTTGTGTCCATTTTTGTTTTGCTTAATGCATTGTAGTTCTCTCTATTGTTGACACCATTGTGTTGTGATGATACCCATGACGTTACGCCTCGTGTTTTCGCCTTGGAGGGGTGTGACAGTCCTAAATATTTATTTTGATGAACAACTTCACGCACATTCCAGCATTCAATTATACGAGTTTGCACATGTATATTAACATTGGCATTAAAGGATATTTTGGATTTTTCATAATTAATGACCTGTCCAGAAGCTTGGCAATATAGTGTGAATATACTTTTCAACCTGCAACTTTCCTCTACTGAAGATCTTGTAAAAAAGATGCCGTCATCAGCAAAGAACAGATGAGAGATTTCTGGTGCTCCCCGACAAACTTTAACTCCATGAATATGACCTTCCATGATAGATTTCCTTATCATAGATGATAACACTTCTGCACACATAACAAAAAGATAGGGTGGAATGGGATCTCCTTGGCGAAGACCTCTAGTTGGGGTCACATGACCTGAAACTTGCCCGTTAATGTTAAAAGAGAAGGAAACCGAAGAAACACAAGCCATAATCAAGTTAGAAAAGTATGATGGGAAGCCAAACTTGCTAAGAACAACTTGAATAAAGGGCCATTCGACTCTATCGTAAGCCTTGCTCATGTCTATCTTTAGTGCTAATGCACCTTTTCTGCCATCCTTTTTTGCTTAAGCCAATGGAAAACTTCAAAAGCTACTATCGCATTATCAGTGATCACACGATCTGAAACAAACGCTGAATGGTTTTCTTGAATTATGTTTGGCAAAATTGGTTTTATTCGGTTAACTAGCACCTTGGAAATAATCTTATATAGTACATTACAAAAGCTAATAGGACGTAAATCTTTGAGAGACTCTGTTTTAAAACTTTGGGGATCAACGTTACAAGAGTTTTATTAATGTTACAAGGTAACACTCCTGACTCGAAAAAAGAGGAAACCATATCAACTATTTTCTTACCCATGAAACACCAAAATTTTTGGTAAAACATCACAGTCATTCCATCAGGCCCTGGTGCTTTAGACGGGTCTATTTGAATTAGCGCCTCATAAACCTCTGATGAAGTAACACGCCTCTCAAGTGCTTGTCTTTCATTGTCTGTTAAGCTTCTATCAATATCATTCACAACAGATTCACAATCTTGTGGTGGCAAGCTTGAAAAAAGTTCAGAGAAGTAGCCTGTCACCAAATTACATACTTCATCATGCTCCTCAACCCACCTTCCATCCGGGCCCTTTAGTCTCAAAATACCATTTCTCCTACATCGGTTGCTTGCGCGGGTGTGAAAAAACCGTGTATTCTTGTCACCCTCACGTAGCCATTGAACGCGATTGTGTTGTTTCCACATCAACTCTTCATGTGTGAGGAGCTCTTTAATTTGCTCTCTTAAGACTTGTTGTTCATCACATGTTGACCCATCAAAATGGCTTTGCAATATTTGAAGAGTCTTTTGTTTAGATTTAATGGACCGTTGCACATGACCAAATCTAATCGGACAACCTTTTAGCACATTCACTCACAATACTGCACGAATCATGTTGCATACCAGCAGCCAACCCATACACCCAACCATCTCTAACCACATTGTGGATACTCTCATCACGTAACCACATACTTTCAAAACATACCATTTTGTTTTTTTCTTCACCATTGGAGATATACGACAAATTATTAGGGAATGATCAGAAGCAATTCTTGCTAAGTTCTCAAATAATACGTTTGGGTGCATAGCAAACCAATGTGAGTTTGTTAAAAATCTGTCAAGTCTTTTTTTTAACATTTGCATCGCCTCTTCGATAGTTACTCCAAGTAAATTTAACCATACTAGCACTCATATCCTCTAAATTACAAAAGCTACAAGCCTCACAAAAAGCCAACATCTTTGTGCAATTGCAGCCTCTTTGCCTCTCCTTTTCAAAGGCATACAATATTTCATTAAAATCACCAAAGCAAACCCAAGCTTAGTCCTGTTGTGTTCTCATATAACGTAGTAATGCCCATGTTCAATTCTTTTCTTCTTGTCTTGGCCATCCATAAATTCTAGTACTCCTCAAAATATTACCATTCTCTTCTTTTATGACAAAATCTATATGGTTTTGTGAGAAACTTTTAATAGTTAAATCGTGCTCCTTCTTCTAGAAAAGTAGCAAACCACCTGCTCTTCCAATGGAATCAAACAACCAATAGGTTATATTGTAGAAACATGTATCTAAAACCCGTTACCTTGCTACCATGAAGACGTGTTTCCATGAGAAACATAATAGTTGGGCTATGCTCATTAACCAATGAGCGTATGTGTTGAGAAGTCCACGGGTTGCCCAATCCCTGGACATTCCAGCTTAAGATACTCATTGGCCTCGGCGGTGCTGCGCCGCAACACTCGTCGTTGTTAGATTATGTTCGCCGACTTCTTTTGGCTTCTTGACAATGTCGACATCCATTTGATCCCCATTATCAAGCTCTTCCAATGATCTCTTTCCTACAATACTTATGCTTCTTGTACCAGATGTTGACTTGGTATGTGTTTCCTCTCGTGTACGTCTTTTCCATGACTTTGATAAAATGGTATTCTCCACATCCGCTTGAGCTTTAATGGACTTGTTTAAAGAACATTCTAAATTTCTTCCAATATCAAGCTCTAGACCAACCCAATTACTAGTTTTAAGATCCTTTTGGCCCATGATGTTCAACGTAGATGTTAGATTAGAATTTGTAGCTACACCCGAAACACCTTCTTCTTCATTCAATTTCTTCTTACTACTCTCATTAATTTGAGACAATTCGATATTATTACCATCCGTTGATTTACCCTCATCAGTGTTGTGAGTAATTGGGTTTCTTTCAGGACTGCAAGAACCAGTTATTGGCAAAATAAAATGATCATGTGAATTTCCCGACTTACCCTCACTGTTCTTCCTTTCCATATGTCCATTGTGTATGATCATCTCCTACATAGATAACCCTTTTCCTGTTCCTTCTATTGCTATTTTACCTATTTGTCTGTTGGTTGTTGCTAGAAGTGAGATGAGATAGGGGCGAAGCTACTCTGAAACTGACATCTTCTCTTGAGTTGGAAGCACGAAGGTTTTATTGGAATGGCCAATCTTTGAATGTCTTCCAGTTAATTTCTACGGGCTTTGTTAAGCATTCTTTCTCAGTATGACCAAGTAGACTGCACCAATAGCAAAAATTTAGCAATCGTAAATATTGAATGTGAACCCGAACCATAGCATTCTAAAGATTAAGAATAGGTACAAATCTACACAAAGGACACTTAATATTTATGATCACCTTTACTCTAATGTGCTTGCTCCCATTAGTGAAATAAGTATTATCAACCTCCAAAACATCACCTATATTAGCTGCAATACGGCGAACCGATGATTCATTTCGATTGCTTAGAGGCGGATTGATTAGACGGATCCAAAACGGAACTTTCGTCATTTCTGTCTCGGTAGGCTGCTTATCATTCTCAATCGGCTTGAGCATAATTTCATTCCTCTCAAACGACCACGGGCCATCTTCCAGCACCCTTTTTAAATCGACATCATGGCCAAATTGGACCAAAAACATATTTGAATCTAACTCCTAGAAAGTTACCTAGAGTCGAGGTCTCCATGCAGCTGACAACGCCTTCTTCATCCTTTGAAAATTATAAGGAAGATCAGTATGTTCTCGGCCAAGAACGGTCCTCTTAAGACAACTTTGGCTATCGTTGTTTCCATTGTCGCCGTCAAACACCACTATCTCCTCCTCTGCTTCATTGACATTAATTTTTCTCATCATCTCACTCAATACACCAGCCATCACAAAGACCAAATGTGTTTATGGAAAGAAACAAAATAACAATTGAGGAAGACGCTGTTGATATACAATTGAAAGATATGTTGATATATAATTGAAAAAGTTGCAGTTTTAAGAATTAGTTAAGCAGTCATAACATGCAATTTCTTTGTATATGTCAAATATAGCTTTAACACACTCGACTTGTATACACTTGCTATTCATTACTGTATTAAAAACGAGTTGCATATGATCCGCGCGTTGTGTCGGGAGCTAACATATTATTATAAGGTATGGGTAGTACAAAGATAGCAAGAAGGTTTCATGTTCCAAATAACAGTAATATAGAAAATAAGAAACGAACAAAAATAATTTAAATACATTTATATATCCGTATAGTGTATAAGCTGAAAAATAAATATCCGGATTCTTTTTCTTTGAATACATAGTGCTTGCACAAATTCGATTATCGCAACCATGTTACATCATGGTAGCATAATCCAATGGAGAGGAGCCCGTACCTAACATTTTTTTACTATTTAGTTAGCGAATATAAATGAGGAAAGTAAAGATCGGATCATGTAAAAATAATAGGAGAGCGATTTACCATGATATCTCTAATACTTGATCAAATGATTTAGGACGATGTGATATCCAAATATACGCTAAGGATTTTGCGACTGTCACGTATGCCAAAATGTAGATTATTTTCTACATATTGAGCACGCGTGAAAGTAACAAAACCCCTAGCACGCTCTAAAAACATTCCTAGCAAACAGTCAGAAGCCAACAGCCAAACGGATGTAATTTCACTTACCAAACGGATGTTGTTAACTTCTAGCATGGACGCTAGGGATGTTCAATAGAACTGAATATTTAGAAGAAAAATTGTTGATGGGATATGTTGTTTTCCAAGAGTAACCTCAACATGTTAATGTAGTATTCTTCATCAAGAACGACATTCACAATATATTCTGTAATAACTGATCCAAGATAACGTCATATCTAAATGTACGCTAAGAATTTTATGACTATCGCATATGCCGAAATATAGATCAGTTTCTACATCTGAGCACGCGCGAAAGTACCAAAACCCCTAGCACACTCTCGAAATCATCCCTAGCGCCGAGTAAGAAGCCGACAATGAAACAGATGTAATTTCGTTTACCAAACGGATGTTGTTGGCTTCTGACACCGACGCTAGGAATGCTCGATAGAGTTGAGTATTTAAGTCCAGTAACCCGGATGTGCAAGTATAATGTCAAACGCTGCAAAATTGGCTCCATCAGGTTGTGAAACCATTTGGTTCAGGTAAGAGCTTCAGGTATAGGTCTGTCACAGCTGCATACCAAACAGGTAGCCTAGACAAGTAATAGACCGCTCATATTTATCATCGCCATTTGATAATAACATGTATTTAGTATTAGACATCTCTATCGATGATTCCTACGTATATTGTAGAATTTTAGTAATCTCTAACAACAAGAACTAGAGAGAGAAAGTGGGAAGGAAGGAAGTATTTTAGAGAGAGAAAGACAAGAACATGAAATGCATTACTATGTGAAAATACAACCAACCAACCACCTCTCCAAGGCATGGATAGGTGTATTTATACTTACAAATGGCACGTGGGCTTGGGCTTGCATGGATTAATCCATGGGCCTTTGCTAACTAACTATGTAAGTTTCTAAAAATTTCTTAACAAGCTAACGATCGTTATCTATGGAAGTGACCGACACTTTTGTGTTTCTAACAATCTCCCCCTAAGGGATGTCACTCCATTTTACAAAAACTTAAATCTATCATACTATGCTTTATCTTTAGTCTTAAGCTTGTTTAACTTTGATCATTAACTTATGTTTTGATGTAGTGATTCTTGACTTTAGGTTTGAGCTTGTTTCCTTATTTTGACTTGAATGTGATCTTGAACTTTAACACCCCCAAATTTACACGCAGCGGAACCAACAATTTGGGTGTTAAATAAAAGTACAATAGTCGCAAGAAATAAAGAACGACTCAAAGAGACGTTTTAAAAAAAACAACCATTCCATTCCATTCATTCAGAGTTCAAAAGCGTAGTCCCAAGAGATCGTTACCATACATCATAACAGTTGGATATAAACAAACTAAAATTTGTTTTTCATTTAAGGAATGGATTTTTAAAATAATGCACAAAAGGTTAGCGCGAATCCTCCTCTTTATTGCCTCCAAGTCTCCGGACTTCAATTACCTGAGATGAAACATGCTAAAAAGTCAACACGAGGTTGAGTGAATTCATAGGTTTTATAAGTAATAAACAGTTGAAAAAGGGTTGAACACAAGCATTATAATATTCATAAGCATCATATAGACTTGTTGATCAGACAAGCTAATAACCAACAGTTGCATTGAGCTCGCGACACCGATCCCATTGACTAATTCCATAAACAAATAATAATAATACAAAGAATGCCCCCAGGCTAGGTATTTCGTCAGATACCTAATAAAATCTCCATACAATATGTCCGTACATTGGGAGTGCTCACTTTGCATGTTCTCATTATCGGAACGTCTCAAAGCAGACAGCACGATAAGAGTAAACCAACGAGTTACTATCTCACTGATTGAAATAAAAATTGATTTAAAAATCAATCGACGTGTCACTAGCTAAAATAGTTTTGTGACACATCGAGAGTGTTAATCATTTCAAAATTCATCATCAATCGTCAATTAATAACCTGGAACAAGTTTGATTCTTATAGAATTGCACCATCGTTTCTTTCCAGTTATCACAAGTTTGAATCATATAGAATCACACAAGTCATCTACCATGAGCTTGTTTGATATTGGATTTCCATCTTCATTGTGAATAATATCACTCGGATGTTCTGGCAAAATCACAAAGATAATGCGTAGGACTCTTAATATGTATCTTATTATTCACATTGTGTGACTTAGCAAGCATAATTTTGACAAGTGTCCTAATGAGATTTATGGATGATCTCTTTTAGCTCTAGACTCAAAAGTGCACTTTGCTTTTAGTGATCGGAGGCTGGAGCAGACTGTCACCTTTTTAATATCAACTAACTCGGAGTGAGAAAGTTGATAGAAATACGTGTAATCTCCGTAAGAAATAAAACAAGAGTCTGTTAAGAGACCTTTAGTGTCTAGGGAGGGTTGTGCATAGCGTCACTAGGTCTATGACAGTCTTCAATGCCAGACAACACCTTAGTGTTTCCGACAGTTTATGTATTGACCCGGTTTCTGCCTAAGTGTATGGAGGGATTCTTTCTTTTCACCCTTTATCCTTATAATTCTTTTTAATTCTTCAACCCCTTCAGCGCTTACCGAGACTTCATAACTAACACCTTGTTGGGTTTATTCCAGTGCTAGCTCCATCTCATTCGGCACTTTTCCCTATTCTCACTTTTACTCCTTTTGTATCATACCTAAGGACTTCTAGACTAACTAATGGATATCCCTGGGTAGATCCCTCCGGTTCTGGTTGGATCTTGGGATTTGAATACCTATGCCTAACCACTTTATAACTCCATAAATTTAAGTACATGGTCGGTCTTTTGGGTATTCATCACAATCAAAACCAAAATCTAAGTGTGGAGTGCATTGAGTCCATTTTATACAATCACATTTCAATATAAATTAGATGCAGTTTAATCATATTTTCTCCCCTTATCCAAAATATTAATCCCTTGATATTTTGGATATCAATTGATTAAATGTTCGGGGACAAAATGTTACACAATATCTAATAGGAACATTATAATGCTCCCCTTCAATATTTGAGGGTATATAAGATAGTGCTGAGTACAATAATTTGAAGAAAATTTTGAATTTACTAAGAAATTCTTGAAAAATTTTGTACTCGAGCACTCCTTATTATCACCATAAGTCTACACTACATATCTACAAATTCACAAGTTTAAATTATTTACGAGATTTGACCTGAGTGATAATAACATCATATGATAGAATCATATGGTTCTTTGTAGCATCCGAAGGTCTCCTCTGTAAGGTCTTTCACCAACAAACTTTTCTAGACTACGCATCAACCTTCTATCTTTAAGTTTCTTGTCAATGAAATTTATCATCACCCGAGCTCTCTGCTTGTCTAGTTTGGTCCATTTTCTCTTTGGAAAGTACTCCATTTGAATCCCAGTAGCAATATCATTGAGAGCGGTACAAACATGGTTTAGTGTGCCGTCATTGAACTTGTAAAGCTCATCAGTGCACATCAAACAATTTCTGTCCATGTCATCTTGATATATAATGCCTTGGATATCAGGGTAAGCAGTGTAGGGCGACATTTTTCTGAGATCTGAACGGTATGAGTCTGGTCTTGAGAGGTTTATCTTCTTCTGGTAGCTTTCAAATGGCAGTTGTAGATCCTCCACATGTTCTTGAATGACAATGCGTCTCGTGTACATTCTCAAAGCCACATTTAGTGCAAACCGTTCATCCAAATTGAGATTGGTCAGCTTTCCTTAAACAAGAAGAAGTAACATATCTTCAATGTCTTGGCGACAAAGTCTTTTGAAGTCGCCTTCTTGAAACTTGTACAGCTGATCGTCCTGTCTTAGAACAATAATCTCTTCCAAATGTTTGTAGCCAAAGAACTCCATGATCTTGAGACTAGTAACAACAATTATCCTGTGTCTTGAGTAGACATCTTTTAAAGTTTCCATGTTGGTAGCATATCCATAAAATGACTGACATTTTGGACCCCAGTGATATGTTCCCCAGTAGGCATGCTTGTCGTAGACAACTTGTACCGAGCTCCATATACTTCTAGGAAATTTGTCTTCAATCCATTTAACATAACTGTACTTAGCAGCCTTCGTCTTGGTAATTGAGGTTGTGTATCTTTGACTTAAGATCCCTCCTTTCAGATATTCGAGATTATTATTGATGAAGTGATCAAAAGGGATAACTTGACGACCTCGTGCATTCTGAATTAAAGGAAGGGGCTTGCTGAGATCATGGGGATACGATCTTCCTTCAGGATTATACCAATCTAACTGATCATGAGTAGCTTTGAATAATTCTTCCAAGTGGTATTCTAATTCCACTACACTCTTGCATGTGCCTTTCATGAGATTATAATTTAGACCGGTCAACACATCTTCAGTCAGATTGTTAATCTTGAGCCGATTCAAGATAAAGGGAGAGAAGTCGATAGGAGTAGCCAGAAACTCATTAAACGAGGATTGTGTACCTAAATCTTGAGCCAGCTAAGTCATCCATGATTGAGGAGGTCGGTCGTTAATAGTCTTTATTTTGCTCCATTCACGATCAGGAGTTTGAGAGCCTGGTAGATTCCACAGTCATTCATCAACATCTGTTACCTCTCTTGCAGGCGATACATCATCATTTCCTGTTTCAAACTCTTGATATGATGGTTCTTCTAAATAATCAACCCTTGGACCATGCTCCTCTGCTTTAGTAGACTTGCCTGATGATTTTGGTTGAGATCTGGTTACACCTTTGGAAGAACTTGTAGACTTAGACTCATTTGAGTTGCTTCTTTTAATGACTCTTCCTTGCCTGATCTCCTTCTTTTCGTCCCTCGGTTTGATCCAACGGAGGGTTCTTCATCTTTGTCTTGATCATCACATCCTCTCTTTAGGGTCACAACATCACTATAAGAAGCAAAGAGGTCTTTGTCCGAGTTGTACGATTCTATCAATGCATTGTAGAGATTTTTCTGAACGTCTGATCTGCTCATTGATTTATTTTCATTAATTTTGTCGATAAGAATCTTCTTTAACTCGAATTGTGAGAGAGATGCCGCTGCAGCGTAAGATGTCTGAGGTTGATTGGACGATCTAGCCAACACTTCAGCTCCTAGAGATTCTGTGACAAACTTCTCAACCTTTAGCAAGATCTTGGATACTTGAGCTTTAACATGAGCTTTAACCTGATCCTTGATTATGGCCTTAATGTTTGATTCTATCTTGTTAAGAAATTCTTTATTCTCGGCTTGAGCTTCTTCTCTGAGCTTGTTTGATTTTAGCTGAATAGCCACATTCACTTCGTCTTTCATCTTAGACACAAGGTAGTTATCAACAATGCCCGGAATAGATGATACAACTTCAACAAATTGATTAGTTTATTTGAGCTCAGACAGTTCAGTCTCTAATGAGGAAACCCTTCATTCAAAACCAAATAGAGATGCAAAGTTGGGGATATTAGGCAAGGTTGTTGCTGGAATAGTTGTTGTTGTTGTGAATCATGTGTTTCTTGTTGAGGTTGAATGATTGGAATGGGTGTTAGAGGAATTGGAGTGTCAGAAGAAGGTGTCGTGGTAGTGATGGAAACTAATACATTGACAAGAATATCGGATTGAATATTTGGATTTAAAATTGAGTCAATACCTATGTCTGGAGTTGGATTCATGAATTTAGACACCAAGTCAGATGAAACAGAGGAGCTTTATTGTTACACTACTGGAAGTTCAGTAGTGAAAGTCACGTGAACCTCTTCCTTTTCTTGATTAACTTGAGCATCCATCATTTTAGCATCTTGTCTTTCTAGGTTGAGGTTCAAGTCTCCATATAGTTCCTCATCTTCTTCATCTTCTTGTTCTCCTACCATAACATTATCATCATCATCTTGATTTTCTTCTTCTTCCGTAATTTCATAATCTGGAGGTGTTGAAACCATCTGATCAGAAGACACGTCATCATCATCATTTGCTTTTTCTTCTTCCTGATCATCTGCTTTGTATGTGGACAAGTTTGGGTGAACAAAATCATCTCTGTCATTATCTGATTCTATTTCTCCACTGATATTCTCTTGATCATCATTGTTATTTTCACTGTCATTCTCGTCATTGTCTTCATCATCCTCTCCTTGACTGTATGTCCAAGATTCTTCTTCACTCTTTGATCTATATTCGGGTACATCAGGAACCTCTGGTTTGTCACCAGCTCCTTCATTTGTCTAGATATGTTTTGTTGCTGCTCATCAGGAACCTTTGACTGAATGTCAACTCCATCACTTGAGCCACTAGCGTGAGAGCTGTGAGTTTGTATCTTGCTCCTTTCAATAGCAATCTTTATCTGTTGAGCTTCAGTCAAAGCGACCTCAGATAGCACCGTTAGATCTTTTGACTTTGTTGCAGATTGCTTCTTCTTGGCAAGTTTATCTCCCTTAGCTAAGGTCATGATTCTTTTACCTTTAGAAGCTTGAGTAGACTTCGTCTTAGGAGATGATTCAAAATCAACTTTCTTCTTTGTAGTTTTTGGTTTTGGAGTCTTTTCACCAGTAGCATAAGCACGGTAAGTCATGTAGGCTTCGAACTTCAACATAGCTTGATTGGTCAAGTGCTGAGGGAGAATAGCACCGTATACTTATGTGTCATCCCTAACATAGTGCCAAAACATCTTGTTTCTCCTTGGGATTCCCTGATCCTTTTCCATAAAGTAGTGCACAATGACTTTGGTGAATCATGGATAGTACATGTCATTGTTCTTCATAGAATTTTTGTTTCCGCTTGATACACTAAATCTTCCCACAACAAGTAGACATAATCAACAGTCTTGTTATGATACATTCCCCAAAGAATTTGAGCATGTGACAGTTGAAGACTCTCTAGAGCAGTAGTTTTTCCACTTTGACACTTTCTGATTATGGCAGCAAATGATCTCCATGGTTGATGCATGTGATTGACGTTGACATCAGATAAAAACTTGATCTCCCCGGTGTGTCCAAGGTCTCTAATAAAAGATAGGATCTCCTCTTCAAGTGGGGGTTCTTTAAATATCTAACTAGGGAGTTTAGGGCAAATCTTGAGCATATCTCTGATGTTGTCAACGTTAACAGTGTGACTTTTGCCATTCAACTTGAAACGAAGTAAAGAATAATGTTTGGAGACAGTGACCCAGAACTCTTGCATGTATATTTCTGGTACATCAGCAGAGATCTCAAATGCATTGTAGAATGGAGTAAGTTTGAGAGCACCTAATGCCACTTAAAGAGTAGGTTCCTTGGATTTGAGAATTGAGCTTAATCAGAGATTGCTTTTCCCTATCTTAAGACGGTCAGCAGGGGCGACTAATTCATCATCTAGTGCTTGTTGTAAAGCTCTTGCAGTATCCATGATTCTGCTAAGATAGGATCAATACAGTTTATGTACAACCAATTTTATACAATATACTATAGAGACCTATTCAGTGAGCACGTAAAGTTGATTCATGATGTGAATGTTTCTTAAGAATGAGAAACTTTAAGACTTTCTGCACTTATTAAGATCTATCCATTTTAAATGACAACTTAAGCTAACTTAACTTGTTTTAGAGTGAATAATTAACCAAGTTTAATTAATACCCAAATTAAGATTTTTAAATCGCCTTTTAAATTGAAAATTTGATCTTAAGTGTTTTAGGTCTTGGAGGCAAACATGATTTCTAAGGAAGAAAACTAGTTGTTCGGATCCTTAATGATCAAGTTGTTCGGTTCCTTAAGTAGACTAGTTGTTCGGTTCCCAAAGGACATGCAGTTGTTCAGTTCCTTAATACATTGAGTTGTTCGGTTCCTTAGTGATCTAAGTTGTTTGGTTCCTTCTAACTTCAGGGTTGTTCGGTTCCTGCTATCAACTAAGTTGTTTGGTTCTTTAGTGCTCTAAGTTGTTCGGTTCCTTCTAACTTTAGGGTTGTTCGGTTCCATGTAACAGTAGTTGTTTGGTTCTTGCTATCAACTAAGTTGTTCGGTTCCTAATAACAACAATTGTTCGGTTCTTGTTATCAACTAAGTTGTTCGGTTCCTAATAACACTAGTTGTTCGGTTCCCAATAACAATAGTTGTTCGGTTCCTGTTATCAACTAAGTTGTTCGGTTCCTAAAGACAACATGTTGTTCGGTTCATTGTTAACATTTCGCAATCAAGTCATTTTTAAGCATTCAAACTTGATGTACTAGCATTTAAATCACAATAACCACGCTTAGGAACATGATAACAACGTGAATCCATAGAATCATCAATAGCATACATAAAACGAGCACATTTAACCATTAACGCACATTTATACAACATACTACAAGCAAGGGCATGCTTTAATGATTCAAACACATTCAAGAATGCTTAAAACAACATTCCCACACAAAACCCATTAACATATTACATTGAAACTCAAAAACCCAAATTTTCGTACAAACAATTAATCATATTTGATTCATATGTTAAGCATACATAAAACTGAGTTAAACTAGTACATTACACACCAAAAACTACAAAACCCCTCAACTAATTTTGCTTTTTAGCCAGTTTGATTTTCAAGAACCCTAATTTGAGAATGAGGGATTTTAAGATCAAAAATGGATGAAAACCAAATTCCTTTGAGATGTTGGTAGGTTAAGTAATGTAGAACGATTTATATGTTGTACCTTAGGCTTGAAAACGACTTGAAATGATGGATGGATGGGTGGCGATCGTGTGTGGGAGAGGGAGGAAAAAAATTCTAACTTAAGTGTGCGTTTGTGTGTGTAAAGAGACGGGGTCGAGTGATGTTATAAAATGATTTTCATTTTTGACACATTTGGCCCATCAAGTTTCAATACCCTTTTATTTTGCATAGATAAGTTTTACAAGGAATTTATAAGTTAAACAAATAGCACAATTAGTCCCTAATGTTTATACTATCATACCTATAGACTTAATTTTGCAAAATATTCCCTAATGGATTAAACAAATAACATATAAGGCACACATAAGCTAAACTTAATTAACTTTTCTAAGAGAGATATTCCGTTATTATTTAAAAACCTTTTTCTTTATGAGCATATTATTATTATGAAGAAGAAATTTGACATTTTCTCCCCCTCAAACAGTGACCCATTTTCTATTTAAAGAGTTGTAATCATTGTTTGAGAAGTCAAATGTCTTAGAAAAAACATTTTCTGATGACTTAATGTTTTATTTTTGAAAATCAAACACCATAAAATAAGATTTCTCTTATTCTAACACATAAGTGCACTGACACGTACACTTATGATAATATAGGAAGCATGGGTTGTGTTGCAAAGTAAACACAAGCCTTTGCATGGTCATAAAGTAGACCATGCCCGAGAATAAATTCTCGTTATGAGGTCAAGTTTTCTTTTTGAAATACTTGCCTTTAAGATGATGACCGGGTTGCTATCTGAAATAATAGCAAGCCATTTGACATGTTTTGAAAACATTTGAACTTCTGCTCGAACTTCATTTACAGCCTCGTATCATTATTGAATGACATTTCTAAGACCGTAAATGTTATCGATTTTCAGAAGACATGCCATTATTACCTCTTTTTATATTTTCTCTTTGTTTTTGTATTTTGTTTTTATAAAAATTTCTAAAAATAATGAAAAATCTTTTTGGTTTTTATGGTTTTAATATATATACATATGATACAAGATATTTGAATAGGTACCACCACTATTCATCAACTTCATCTGCCAATTGTTTCAGAGTCTCTAACGTAAAACTCCGCATTTCTAGCTTGTTGATAAGAAATTCAATTCTTTCTCTTGCGAGGGCTTTTGTGAAGATGTCCGCCAGTTGATACTCCGTATTGACAAAGTAAAGTTCAATCACCCAATTCTCAACATGCTCCTTGATAAAGTGAAATCTGATGTCTACATGCTTTGACCTGGAATGTTGAACATTGTTGCAGCTTAAGGCAATAGCGCTTTTGATATCACAGTACATTGGAATTTTATTGAATCCAAGGCCATAGTCGGTAAGCTGTGATCTCATCTAAAGAATTTGAGCACAACATCCCGACATAGAAATATATTCAGCTTCCATACTGGATATCGCAACGCTTTTCTCTCTTTTTCCTTCCCTTTCTGCCTTTTTGATGACCACTAACAAGTCTAATCTCCCATAAACTGCATACTACCCGATGTGCTTACGTCCTTTATCGTTGACAACTTAGCATGATCCGCAACTGCAAAATGATGTTAGAGCAATCAAAGAACCTTCGGATGAACCATAGTCCCCGATTAACGTTTCTTAGATACTGAAAGATCCTTTTGACCGTATGTAAGTGCTTTTTGGTTGGCCGAGCCTGATACCGGGCACACATGCATATAGCAAATTGTAGGTCAGGTCTACTGGCTGTGAGATAAAGGAGGGTGCAAATCATACCACGATATTGTGATGGATCTACGATTTTCCCTTCTTTATCCTCATCTAGTTTGGATTTCTCCACCATGTGAGTATCTACTAGGTCACAACAATCAAAACCGTATTTCTTTAAAGATTCAAGGGCATATTTTGACTGGTTAATAAAGATGCCTCTGGGATTTTGAAAATTCTGTAATCCTAAGAAAAATGAGATTTT
>BQNB010133978.1:4981-18382 GCA_026074375.1 Tanacetum coccineum | reverse complement strand
GGCCGATGCGCTGAGCCGTAAAGAACGGATTGAGCCATTGCGGGTTCGAGCCTTGGTTATGACAATTCAGATCGAAGCCCAGAAACTAGAGAATATCGTAAATGAAGACGTAGGAGGTATGATCCGAAGGGATATACCCAAGGAAAGATTGGAACCACGTGCCGATGGGACTCTATGCTTACACAGCAGGAGTTGGATACCTTGCTATGGAGACTTAAGATCCGTGATTATGCATGAATCCCACAAGTCGGTTCATAAAGGGTATAAACTAGTTCAGGTCTTAAAGGTAACCAACTCGTTCGGTTCCTAAAGGAGTAGACTCGATCGGTTCATAAAGGGTATAAACTCGTTCGGTTCTCAATGACTTAGACTCGATCGGTTCACAAAGGGATTACACTCGTTCGGTTCTCAATACTAATGCCTCGATCGGTCCACAAAGGGTGTACTCTCGTTCGGTTCACACAGACTTAGACTCGATCGGTGCACAAAGGGATTACACTCGTTCGGTTCTCAATACTAATGCCTCGATCGGTCCACAAAGGGTGTACTCTCGTTCGGTTCACACAGACTTAGACTCGATCGGTTCTCTCAGTGAATCACTTGTTCGATTTGTCTATAAAAGTTCCACAAATATCATAGTTAAGAGCTCTCAGTTGTTACATATCATGAGAATATCAGTTAGGCACAATCAATACACTACTTGAACATATTATCATACATATTTTTCAAGAAACGACCAGGCATTAACACGAAGACATATGATAATAACGTGATGCGATCAAAATCATATTAAAATGTTTCTAGCACAAACAAAGAAGCATAACATTACGATCCCACACAAAACCCATTAACATTTTTCAACATATTACATAAACCCTAATTTTCGATCCAATATATAGCAAGAATACATTCAAAACACAACCAAATTCAAAATTGTTAAGAATGGATGTTCTACACTCCAAAGCCAACAAAACCCCTTATTCAATTTATGGTCTTAACAAGGTTCGATTTGGACGAACTCTAATTTGTCAATTAGGGTTTATCGAGATCAAGACCAAGTAAAAGCTTAATTTGAGTGAGACGTGAGTGGTTTGGAGCGTGGAGAACACTTTGATAATAATACCTTAAGCTTAAATTTATCTTGAAGCGATGGATTGAGGGTTACGATTGAGAGAGGGTGCGTGTGTGTGTGTGGAGTGAACAGTTGGATCGAATCGATATCCAGTATCACAAGCTAGATCCGTATAGGATTTCATAAGTCACCTACCAAGAGCTTATTTGATGTTGGTTCAAGCAGGATTTCCATATTCACTGTGAATACTTAAGTATCACTCGGATGTTCTGGCAAAATCACAAGGATAATGCGTAGGACTCTTAATATATATTTCTTGTTTTTCACATTGTGTGAATTAGCAAGCATAATTTTGACAAGTGTCCTAATGAGATTTATGGATGACCTCTTTTGGCTATAGACTCAATAGTGCACTTTGGATTTAGTAATCAGAGGCTGGAGCAGACTGCCAGCTTTTCAATACCAACTAACTCGGAGTGAGAAAGTTAATAGAAATACGTGTAATCTCCGTGAGAAATGAAACAGAAATCTTTTGAGAGATTTTGAGTGGCTAGGGAGGGTTGTGCATTGCATCACTGGGTCCATGATGTTAGTCTTCAATGTTAGCAATCATCTTTGTGATTCTTGACAGTAGATGTATTGACCCAGTTTCTGCCTAAGTGTAAGGAGGGCTTCTTTCTTTTCACTCTTTATCTTAACTTTTCTTTTTAATTCTTCAACCCCTTTAACGCTTACTGTCACACCCCCAAAATATCAGAGTATAATGGCAATCGAGGGGGCGTGACTTCATGATTATCATACTTCTAAGCAATATAGCAGAACGGCCTCTATATGAGACGTTTTAAGAAAACGGATCACTTGAATTAGGAAATAATAAATTGTTTAAACATTCAGCGGAATCATAAAATAGACAATACATCATTGTTTTAAATAGTACAAGTGATCTTCAGATAACGGGAAAATAACTGCAATGCATGAGACTTCATATAGCATCTTCGTTCTTAATACCTGAGAAAACATTGCTAAAGTGTCAACATAAAGTTGGTGAGTTCATAGGTTTGTTTAAGCAGAAAATGTAGTGTTTATGAATCACAAGATTTCATCCACATATGATAATATAAACAGATACAAAAGTCATATAAATTGCATTACTATTGTCTTCAGCTCATGACCACCAAAGGCGTTAAATATACCAACAATAAATGAATGCCCTTGCAGGTGTCTAACCGGGCACCCGTAGTTCTGACTCAATGAATGAGTTTACTTAGATAATTGTCAGTGCCAAGACAAACAATGGATTGTCAATTGATAGATCTATCCATAACATTCGCGTCACAAAATTGAAGGTTCATGATATTTGGGCAAATAGAACTTGGGTTAAATCGGGACTTAGACACCAGTAATGAGTAATTGCACTTGTATTCACACGTTTAAAATAAGCAATGTTCTCACCCCAAAAGATGATTTAAAACAGTAAAGTAGGGGCTATGAAAACTCACCTTGTTGGTTAATCGTCTGAGATTGGTAATGGATTAAGGCACGTCAAACAGTGACTCAGTCAAACACCTAAATAATTATGACAAAGTCCGAGTTTACATATTAATACTTAATGCAATGATTTATGGCAAATGGTCAAGGGTATCGTCCGTTTACGAGTTTACGTTTTATGTTTTCAAAGTGCTAATTAAACTGTGGCTCTAATGGCGACCTTAAAACTGATAAATATTTTATACAGAATTGTTTAATTATAATATGCCGCGTAACGTCAGATTTACATTTACAAAGTTCGTGCTTTTATATTTAAGAAAGGTGAACATTATGTGTAAGTTATTATATTTATCGCGTTTCTTTATTCTACATCGAAGTTGTTAATTTATCTGTGTATTTATCAGGTTTATACATTACGACTCGCTTCGTTTAAATCTCTTATCAAAATTTTTTTAACTCCCTTGACTCTCCAAATAATAATATATATATTTTATATTCTTTCGTTCTCATAATTTTATATTTAAACCCGAATAGACTTTTAAAATATTTTTAGCGTTAACCATATTTTTATAAATAGTACTACTACTTTAAGGCTCGGTTTCGCGGGCACACATTTTAAGTCGTAAGAAAATGTTATTTAAACTTTCTACTTATAAAAGCAAACATTGGCTCGTTAAATAAGTTTACCGAACCATTTGGGAGCTCGGCTGCGAAGACTCAAAACTCGAACTCATTCAAATGTCTACACTCTTTTACGTCTAACTTTAACAAAGTAATTTACATGTATAATTTAGTAAATATCATATGTATTATTATAATACCATACTAGACACCCACATGGCCTATCCTTTTCAGGTTTTTCTGTTTTTCTGCTTTCCTGCTCACGATAACAGTGAGCTTTTATGCTCACTGTTTTGATTTCTGCTTCTTTCGTTATCAGCCACTATGTATATATATTAGTTTTCTATCTACTTCATATTGAATATAATGTCACATTGTCTCTTTTTCCTTTCTTCTTTGGCTGCTAAAAAACGCTTCAGCAGTGAGCATTTCACTCACTGCTTTTCTTTCTCTTTCTGCTTGCATTCTAACCGACGCAACATGGCATGCACAAATTAGATTTCTTATATAACAATGCACTTATTTCAGGCCCAAACTACAAGTCATGTGTAGCCACTTTGTCTTTTCTTTTCTCTTTTTCTGTGACGTACAGATGCAATATGCTAACACCCCCAATATTGGGTCGCGCGGAATATGGGCTCCGGGGCGTGTTACTTCAAGATCAATAAGCACAGATATATAGACGAACAAAAAGTCGTTAAATATGATACCATGGATTTAATTGAAGGACTTTAATACAAAAAGCCATATAGCTTTACTTGTCCAATTGTTTGAATATTACAAAGTTGACAATACATTTTCCTCAAATTGATGCCACTATATCTTTAAGCGTGCAATCAAAATATATAACCAATGCACCTTGGCATCCCATGCCTAATTGATCTCCTGAAAACATTGCTTTAAAACGTCAACAAAATTGTTGGTGAATTCATAGGTTTGATAAATCATAATGTGAGGACCGCAAGACTTTTTAGTGATAATGCAACACATGCAGATCTCACAAAACTAGATTACATTTACACTATCCTCATGGACACTGAAGCTGACCGTCTTGGTTCGCATAATATTGCTATCAGCCGCAATGATGTTTTAACCGAAAAATCAAAATTCGACATGCTATAACGTTCGTTCCGGTGATAGCTAGTCACCAAAACGGAGGGAGGTCGTTTCCGAATAGATCTATTAAAAAAAACATTCTGCGTCACATAGTTGTAATTCCCCCCAACTACATCTATGCATTTGACAGGTTATGATAGTGGGCTTAATTGGGTTATCGCTACTTAGGCAAACGTGTAATCAATACTTGCGTCCAATTTGTAAAACAAAGAATGTTTCCACCCCATAGTTATAAATCATTGAAATCGTAAAAATGTGGGGCTATGAACTCACCTTGAGTTCTGATAATCCAAATATCGCAGATAATGCGTCACGTAAAAGATCGAATGCAACCTAAATTATCATAGGTCGTATAAGTACCATGTACTTGAATATAATCTTATAGTTGTTACCTCGTACTATCGTTCGGGCTATCATAATTAAAGAGGTCATGACATGACGTTCGAGGAGTTAGGACACTTTAAATCGTAAATCCAACAACTCGTCAAAACGCCATCCGAAGAGGCCTCATTATGAAACTCCCTAGTAATATAGTACTTTGATAACCACATAATATTCTATATAGCTCAATCACCAACTAATGGTTTTGATAAAATTATGTTTAATAAGTAAAAACGTTTATAATTATCGTTTTAGCAAAACTGGCGTAACTTTCGCGTTTTAAACCCGATTCTTGCGTTTCTTATGTCCATCTTTTCGTATTAAGACGGGTTATCATAAATTGACATTTTCCGTATTTTGACCCTCTGGTGAACAGTAACTTTTACTGTTCACACCAGATATGACTTTTATTTAAATCGTTTTTGTTGTCGTAAAACCCGTAAATGTCGTATTTTATTCGTTATAGCTCCGTTTTTAATGATTCTTTCGAGGACGTTCTTGTTTTTGAAAGTTCTATAATTTTATGAGGTTTACAAAATTATAACTTTCTGTCATGAATAGTAACTTTTATAAAAATAGTTTTATAAAAGTATTAATTGTCCGTAAACTCGCGGAAATTCATACTCGTTCGTTATAATTGAAAAATTATGATTTAATCATTTTGGAGGAATCTAAAAATATGTGTTATTTGTTAAAAATATCAATACTTGCTGTTTAAAATTTTTATAAAAATGTTTTTATAAAAATTCATTTACGACTTCGTTTATTAACGTATAACTCGTTTTTAACATAACTTTTTCGTTATTAATCCGTTTAACAAGTTTCTTACTTTTTCGGAATCGTCGTGAAATCGTATATCTTATTAAAGAATATAAATGGCGTATGTTAAAATTCGGAAATTTGGACAGAAATGTTTGGCTTAAGCTTGTATGAACATTTTTAACTTTTTCTTTTTACTTTACCACTTTTGTATTTTACCACAAGTCTTATATAATCCAATATATTATATGATAAATCATACTTTATTTAAATGTCCATTGTCATAGTAGTCCTCATATGTCCAAGTTACCAAGGGTTAACAAATCCATGATAATACTTAATATCATAACTTTACTTATGAAATCTCTAATTTACTAGTTTTATCCATAATCATATTTATACCTAACCAAGAGTGTAAATAACTTGTGTGACCACTTTAACATGATATCATTAATATCATAAGATATATAAAAGTGTACATTATGATGAAAATAAATAAAAACTTCTTTTTACATGTTAATAATCCTAAATGGTGATTTAAGCTATAAAGAATTAACTTATGCATAATAAATGAAAAATTTGCAAGACATAAAAGAGTTCAAGTAAACCTTATGGAGGTATGATGATGCGTGAGAAAGCAAATGCTAACCCGTGTTTAGCACCAAACCAAAGCTTGCACAAATAATACCCTTGTTTCTTAACAAAAACCCTACTTCCTTTTTCTTAAGTAATACATGAAAAGCTTAGTCAATGTTTTTTTTTATTTTTTTTTTTAGGATCACTTTAGAATAAACTTATAATGGAATGTGTATAAGTCGTGTATGGGTTGTTAAATAATTGATATGGGTTGGTAAGAGTGCTTATAATTGCCGAAGCAATATAGGAGATGTGGGAGAGAAAAGATTTGTGAAAAATTTACTAAGTGGTTTTTACTTCTTGAATACTAGCTAGTTACTTGCATGATATAGGTAATAGATGGTAGTCAAAGAACCAATTATGGTCATAGGAATGGTCTTAGCATTAGGGATGGGTCATGGATGACCCTTAGATCAAGTATACTAGGTTATGGTAGTTGAGTTAATGAGTAGGTTGTATATTGACAAAATGGATGAGTTTTGGTATAATACTTGTACAAGTTGCAAGATTTTCGCAAAACAAGATTATACATTGATATACTTTGTAATTTATAATGTATTGGGTATAAAAGTGGGTATTTGTTGAAGCGTAGGAAAGTTTTTAGGTTCCGGGAGTGCCTTAACGCAATTTATCGTGAAACGTATACCATTTACGTATAACCGTAAAAATAAAATGACACCAAAGTTAATTAATTATCCTCAAAATAATTATATAACCTTGCTTGATGTCAACATTTATTGTTTGATGCCCCCCCCCAGATTCCACTTGAACGCTAATTTTGGCGTCGCAATTTACCTAACGGTGTTTTTCTACAATTTTAAGCAAACACGTACAATACACGAAGGTACATTGTGAATTTATGATGGTCGTAAATGACTTGGAAAACACAGAGGGTTTAGACTTTCCCGTTAAAACGAGCCTTGTCCTCAAAGTCTTACGATGCAACACTTGGGCGACGATGCGGTCTCGGTGAGAGGTGTTGGATATTTCTTCTTGAATTGGTCTTCACTGTCCCAGTGAACTCGGACCTCTCTTAGAGGTCCATCGACTTTGACTAATGGAATCCGACTTCGCTTCAACCGTTTAACTTCATGGCCCACTATTTCTAATGGTTCCTCAACAAAATGAAGCTTGTCATCAAGATGAAGTCCATCCAACGGAACGGCTAATGGTTCGTCGGCATGACACTTTTTCAGATTAGATACATGAAATGTATTATGAACTCTGCTCAACTCTTCTGGAAGTTCAAGGCTTGTAAGCAACTTTCTCCCACTCTTTCTATCACCTTAAAAGGGGTCCAAACATACCTAGGGTTCAAACTTCCCCGTTTGCCAAACGTACGACCCTTCCAAGGCGAGGACCCTTTTCTAGCATGACTTTGTCTCCGACTTGGAATTCCATTGGTTTACGCTTCAAGTCAGCGTAACTCTTCTGTCGATCACGAGCAGCTTGCATCCTTTGTTTGATCTGGATGATTTTCTCAGGGGTCTCTTGGATCAGTTCTGGACCGAGTATTTGAGCTTCTCCAACTTCAGTTCCAACAAACAGATGAAACGATACTCTGACCATAAAGTGCTTCAAATGGTGCGGCCTTGATACTAGCGTGATAGCTATTGTTGTATGAAAACTCGACTAATGGCAAATGGTTAACCCAACCCTTTCCAAAATCGATTGCACAAGCACGCAACATATCCTCGAGAGTTTGAATGGTCCTCTCGCTTTGCCCGTCTGTTTGTGGATGGTACGCAGTACTCATATCCAAATTAGTACCCAAAGCGTTCTGAAGTGACCTCCAAAAATTTGATGCGAATCTTGGGTCGCGATCACAAATGATTGAGACAGGTATTCCATGTCTCGTGACCACCTCCTTCAGGTACATTCTTGCAAGTTTATCCAAAGGATCAGTCTCTCTCATTGGTGTGAAGATCGCAGACTTAGTGAGTCGGTCAACGATCACCCAAATGGTGTCGTAGCCTTGCGACGACTTAGGAAGTTTAGTAACAAAATCCATGGTGATGTTGTCCCACTTCCATTCAGGGATCTTAGGTTGTACCAACAATTCTGATGGCCTTTGATGTTCAGCCTTGACCTTAGCAAGGTCAAACACTTGTTAACATTAAGTGCTATGTCGGCTTTTCCTGTTGGGCCACAGTATAGTTTTCTCATGTCTTGGTACATTTTTTCCGGAACCCGGATGAATAGAGTATTTTGATTTGTGGGACTCGTGCATGATCACAGTCCGCAAATCGCCATAACAAGGTAACCAACTCCTGCCATTTAGGCACAGGGTTCCATCCGCACGTGGTTCCAACTTTTGTTCTCTAATTGCTTCTGGAAATTTAGCGTTTTCAATCAACATTCCCCCAACGTCTTCATTCTTAATGTTCTCTGGTTTTCGTGCTTCAGTCTGAGCATTTAAGATCTGTTTGGGAAGATCCAAGCTAATAGTCATAACTAAAGCTCGAACTCTCAACGGTGGTTCTCGTTCTTTCCTACTCAAAGCATCAGCAACGACATTTGCTTTCCCCGAGTGATAACGAATATCGCAATCGTAATCACTTAGCAACTCTAACCATCGGCGTTGCCTCATGTTCAACTCTTTTTGATCTAAAATGTGTTGCAAACTCTTGTGATCAGTGAACACTGTACACTTAGTTCCATACAAGTAGTGCCTCCAAAGCTTAAGAGCGAACACCACAGCTCCAAGTTCCAGATCATGTGTTGTATAGTTCTTCTCATGGATTTTCAACTGGCGTGATGCATAAGAAATCACTTTTTCTCTCTGCATCAATACAGCGCCCAAACCCTTCTTCGAAGCATCGCAGTATGCGATGAAATCTTCGCTTCCTTCAGGTAATGCAAGGATTGGTGCACTGCACAACTTTTGCTTTAACAGTTGAAAAGCTGCTTCTTGCTTATCGCCCCAAACAAACTTGACCTTCTTTTGAGTAAGCTTAGTCATTGGTTTGGCGATCTTTGAGAACCCTTCAATGAATCTTCGATAGTACCCAGCAAGACCTAAAAATTGACGAATCTCCGTTGGTGACTTAGGAGATGCCCAATCTTTAATAGATTCAGTCTTGGCTGGATCCACATGAATTCCTTCACTATCGATCACATGACCGAGGAATTGTACTTTGGGAATCCAAAATTCGCACTTGGAAAATTTTGCATACAACTCCTCTTTCTTCAACAATTCCAATATTATCTTCAGATGCTCTTCGTGCTTCTTACTTGTTCTTGGAATAGATCAAAATATCATCAATAAAGACAATTACAAATTTGTCCAGATATGGTTTGCACACTCGGTTCATGAGGTCCATAAACACAGCAGGTGCGTTTGTCAAACCAAACGGCATAACTTGAAATTCGTAATGACCGTAACGAGTTCTGAAGGCAGTCTTCAGAATGTCTTCTTCTCGAACCCTCAGTTGATGATAACCTGACCTTAGGTCGATTTTTGAGTAGACACTCGACCCTTGAAGTTGGTCAAATAAATCATCAATTCTTGGGAGCGGATAACGGTTCTTCACCGTTAGTTTATTTAATTCCCGGTAATCAATGCACATCCGGAATGATCCGTCTTTCTTCTTGGACAAACAGACCGGAGCTCCAAGGTGAGGAAACTGGTTTCTTATAAAGCCTTTATCGGACGTTTCTTTCAGTTGACTCAGATAACTCTTTCACCTGGAAGGTGCCAATCGATAAGGTGCCCCGTGGCGACAGGTGCAGCACCAGGTACCAAATCAATTTGAAATTCCACTTGTCGAGTCGAAGGAAGACCCGGCCAAGTCCTCAGGAACATACTTCGGGAACGTTCTTAAACTAGTGGTAACGTCTCAAGTCGCTTCTTCTCGACTTGTCTAACTCTTTTGGCGTGTATTTGACATGTGCCAAAACGATAGGAAATCCTTTTTCCATGTACTTTGCGCTTTTTGTGCACGAAATGATTTAATCGTGTCACATTTCCCTGGGTACTTCCATCACCGTGTATGATTAGGGTTTTATTTCTCCAGGGGATGCGAACAATCCTTTCGGCACACACAATGACCGCTTGGTACTTCGCCAACCAATCCATACCGATTATAGCATCAAAACTACCAAGTTCTACAGGCATTAAGTTTATGTTGAATTGGTGGTTTAGGAAGTTTAAATGTGCAACCCTAATATAGTGTTTAAACCAAATATCCTTCCATCAGCTAGTTCGACATCATAATAGTGGTCTAAGGTAGATGGCGTGATGTCAATTTGGGAGCTAAATGAAGTAGACACAAAACTTCGATCAGCACCCCCGTATCAAATAAGATATAAGCATATCGGTTGTTTAGAAGGAACGTACCCGCAACGACGTTGTCTGGGTTTGCCCCCGCATTTCCAACCACATACACCTTCGTGAGAGGGCCCCTTGCATCCCAGCTTGATTACCCCGGTCATTGTTTTTCAGTCTTGGGGCAGTTTCTTTTAAAGTGGCCTTGATCTCCGCATCAAGCAAACCATTGCCTGCTGGATGTTGTTCGTTGTTGTTACGGTTGTTTGTTGTTGTTGTGGTTGTGTTAGCAGGCCGTATCCTACAGTCCCTGGCTAGATGGCCAAACCTATTGCAGTTATTACACCTAGGTGGACAAGGACCTGCTTCATGATGGCAATTACACTTGGAACATAGAGGCTTAGACCCGGCATATGATTTCCTGTCACTATCTGCCTGCGTGTAGGCTGGCCTGTGTTCTGCCTTTATTTGTTGGTTTTTTGATTGTTCATAGAAAGTCATTCATTCTTTCTTTTCCTTTCTGCCTGACGTTCAGCATAGGCCTGGGTCTTTATCCTCCATTTACAACTCGTTTAAACTCAATAACTTCTTAAAGATAGGAAATCCTCTTTCCATGTACTTCTGCATTTTAGTGCACGAAATGATGTTTAATCATGTCACATTTCCTTGGTGACTTCCATCGCCGTGTATGATTAAGGTTTTATTTCTCCAGGGTTGCAAACAATCTTCTCGGCACCACATCGGTGCCCCTAACCTTAAGATTCTACATCTCAGTCTCAATCTTCTTGATCTTACCCCTTGGGCAGTATTTATCAGTCATCATTTTCTTCAGTGCTGCCCATGGCATGGCATGATCTGCTTCGGGGGTAGTGGTCTTAACATGGTCATTCCACCATGTAAGTGTATCGTCTTGTAGAGTGCAAGTCGCAAATTTGACTTGACTAGCTGCTGTGCATTTGGTAATGCTAAACACAGACTCTATTTTCTCAAACCATCGAGTGAGTCCGACAACTCCCTCAGTGCCTTTGAAGTCCAAAGGTTTGCATTTCAAGAATTCAGAGTAAGAGCATTCACGAGCAGTTTGTGTTGGCCTTGGTCCTGAACCATTACTATTGTAGCCATTCCTAACCCTGTTTGCTTCTGCTTCAGCCATTGCAGCAGCAACTCCTTGGTTAATTAAGGCCTGAAGTTGTGCCTTAGTAACAGTTATGGTAGGTGTTGCATTTGGGGTTGGTGTGACTGGTGTTGACCTTGTGGTTCTCTTTGGTGCCATTTTCTTCAATCACAAGAAAATACAATACCCGTTAGATTTCAAAAATCTTAACCATAACCCGATGTATACATAATAAATAAAACGAGATCACAGCACATGGTGAAATACACAACAGTATTGAAATTAACAAATCGACATTCATTCACAATAAATTTGATTTCATATAAAACATAATCCATCCTTTCCATATATAACTTGGGAAAATAATACATGATTGGTTTAAATACAAACGATCACAACACTTAGGTTACAAGACAAAATAACCTAAAGCCATACTAGCCGAGATATACTCGTAATACTTAGTAGGCTGTACAAAGTAGCCGATACATGAACAAAAAGATCTAAACAGAGTAGCTAGACAAAACAAAAGATCTATACAGTCTGCTAGCTGGGAATAACCCATAATACTTAACAGACTGTACAGTAGCTACAATCATAACCCAGTCTAAGAACTGCTACTGGCCTCCTCTGGTAGCTCTGGCTCTGCAGGATCCTTAGCAGGTCCCTGCTGTCTCTGAAGCTCGATCATCTGAGTCTTGAGGCTCTTCACTATCTTTAGTGCCTCCACTAACTGTCTCTGTCTCCGATAGTCTGCTTTCAGCAGATCTGAAATCACCGACTGTCTCCTACGGTCTGCTGCCTGCAACTCAGTGATCTCGGACTGCTGAGCCATGACCGTAGTCCGAAGTGATATGCCCTCAGAATGTACCTGATCGCAAGCATCCATCGACCGTGCCCAAGCGACACGAGATAATCTGGCCTCCTCCTCTATCAGAAGGGCAGTGCGTCTATGGAATGGCCTATCCCTGTACAAAATGTTAACTTGGGCTCTAAGTAGAGCTCGGTCATATCGTGCATCATCTAGCTGAGAATATATGATCTCATCTTCCTGGTCAACAATAGTAACCAACTCAGTAACTCTCTGGTTGACCCCCTCTAGGGTGGTCGGTGCAATCTCCTGGATGGCTCCTACAAGGTCATCCCATGTATCCGTAATACCATAGCCTAACTCTTTAGACGTCTGGCGTCCTGGAGCGGCATCTAACATATCAGCAAATCCATAATATCTTCAAGATATTGATTTTCTTGTTCTTTGAAAGCCTTTTTAGCTAACTGAGTTTCATGTTGAATTATTATCTTTTCATTTTCAATTTTGAAAAAATCACTTTCAATTTTATCTTTTTCTTTCAAAATTCTCTTAATAGTGTCCTTATCAGCAAGTATTTTACGTTTCAACTATTCACATGTTTTTTTATATTTTGAATATTGAATTGTTTTTTACTTAAATATTTTGATCTGTTCCTTACACGTCTCAAGATCCTGCTATAGCAACATTTTATGCTTTTTAAGCTCATTATTTAATCGTTTTTTATTTTTAGCTTCTTTTAGAGCATTGTATGTCAGGATTTTAACATCATGATATTGATCATGAACAGTTGAGTCATGTTCATCCGATCCACCATTATTTTCCACATAAGGATCATCAAATATGATATTAAAATCAATTTGATCACCATCATATGTGTGAATAATAGTTTTACGTTTCGCATGATTCACTTATGTATGAACCTTGTTTGGAGCATTTACCTCACTGGCAGCCTTTGCATCATAGGATGGCTCAGAGTTAGCATTGTCATCAACTGGTTGAATTTAAGCCATCATGATTATTGCAACAGTTAGCTCTTCTAATGTTTCATCTCCATAAGAATTATCGAGTATAAAATCATTCTCTTCATCATTAAGGTTGCTTCCGGCTTCATCTTTCATGGCTAACAACATTTGTTCTCT
>BQNB010133976.1:0-14840 GCA_026074375.1 Tanacetum coccineum | reverse complement strand
ACTAACCCTCGCGTGTCTACCTCTACAGGAGTAATTCACAGAACTAATGTTAGCAGACCAATGCTTATGAGCAATCAAATGAAAGAAATGGTCATGCCAAACAATAGTCAAGTGACGTTTAAGAAGATGGAATTAGAGGACCACCATCATAGGATTTCTAGTATTTCTAAGAAAACAATGTCTATAACTGCGTGTAATGACAGTTCAAATTCCAGAACTTCGAATGTGAATGCTGTTTGTGCTGAATGTGGAAAATGTGTGTTTAATTCTAATCATGATGCTTGTGTTTCTAAATACTTGAATGACGTGAATGCTAGAACTAAGAAGCCTAAAGAAGTGCCTATTAGTGATAGTAAACCAAAGAGAAAAACGAACAAATCTGTTGCAACACCCCATAAGAAAACAGTTGCGTCAGATACCACTATTCAGAAACCCAAGAGTTACTTTAAAGAGTTGTATGAGAATACAAATAAGGCATGGAAATGGTGGATAGAAAAGAAATGTCCATCAGAATACAAATGGACACAAACGACACCTTCTAGACCTAGTCTTAAATGGAAACCAACGGGTAGAATCTTTAGTAATGTTCATCTTAGGTGGATTCCCACAGGAAAGTTACTCAACTCTTGCACGGGCAAGGTTGACAGTGAACCCACGCATGGTTCAATAGTAGATATCCCTCATATTCATGGTCAAAAACAACAAAGAATTGACTTAAATGCAGATGCACTATACAATGCAGAGCAGGAAAACCTTAGAGTGTGGTTGCTGAAAATGTTAATATCTAAGAAACCAGTGCCAGAATGGTTTCACAAAAGATGAGCTACATCATATGATGTCTGATCACAACAGTTTAGACCTCGCACCACAACGACAAATGGCGTCTGCTGAAAATAACACTTCAGGCCCCGTTCCTCAATGTTCAAATGACGTCTGTTCACATCAGTTCAGGCCTCGTTCTTCATCAAATGACTTCTGATCATAACCGTTCAGAACTCGGAATTCACGACCACAGCAATGAACCGTCAAGTTCAAAGCTGGTTCCAAAAGTTGTTCCTCTAGCAGTCAAGACAGCTACATCACGACAAGAGTTGGAATTACTATTCCACCATCACATAGCAATGCTGAGGACAACAGGTAAATATATATAAATACAAAATCTAAAAAATAGAAAATTTCCAAAAAGAATCTTCTCGACATGTCTCTTGGAATCGATAACATTTACGTGCTTAGAAATGTCGATTAACATTGACACGGGTGTGTAAATGAAGTTCGAGTGAGAGTTTGCAAATAGTTTCAAAACATGTCATTTCTAATTTTCTAGATGGCTTATGTGCAAATATCAGTACATAACCCGGACTTCATATAAAGGAAGGTTTATAACTTATCCTCACAACGAGAAAATTAACGTTTCTCGGTCTTGAGTTGTTCTTACAAGACATTCAATGTTTTTAGCTCAAGAAAAAGGATAGTGTACGTTTCAGTGCACTTACCCTTACCGTTAGAAGAGAAGTCCTCTAACATATGGTTTTTTAAAATGTTGAACACAATTTTTCAAGAATTTCTCGATGACAATTCATAATCTTTCAAAATTGTGTGTTCAACACTCCAACCCTCACAATGTTTTCAAAAGACAACAATTTTTCAATTGGTCCTATTTTTGAGGGGGAGTTTTTCGAAAAACAAAGTTTTAATGTTTTTGGATACATCAACAACGACAACTCTTATGTATTCAAAACATTATCAAAATGTTCCAAACCATTCATGCTGATAATATTTTCTCCCATGGAATTTTCGAGACATATTTTAATCACAAGGTATTTCAAAAACTAAGTGTTTATTATTTAAAATAAAGGAAGAAAATGTATTTAAAATATGATCTAATCGACTCAATGTGTTGAACAGTAAGAAAAGGTTTTATGGTTCGATCTTATACCCAACAACATCTTAATTTCACGACGATTATGAAGTCATAAGGTGGTTAGGTTAGGAATCAATCCTATGATCCAACCAGAACCGGAGGATCTACCCAAGGATAATCCAAAGTTAGAAATAGCAGTCCTTAGGTATGATTGGAGATGAATGTATATGGGAATAATGCCGACTAAGATTGAGCTAACACTGGAACAATCACAACAAGGTGTTAGTAATGACGTCCTGGTAAGCATTGAAGGCGTTGAAGAATGAAAAAGAAATGTATGGATAAAGGGTCTAAAGAAAGAAGCCCTCCACACAACTTAAGGCAGAAACCGGGTCAATACATATGCTGTCAGAATCATAAGTTGATTGCTGACATTGAAAACGACATCATGGACCCAGTGATGCAATGCACAACCCTTCCCAGCCATTCGGGTTTCTCTCAACAAAAACTTGTCTCATTTGTCACGGAGATACACACGTTATCTATTGACATCTCATTCTGAGATTGTTGATATTGAATAGGTGGCAATCAGCTCATGCCCCGAGTACTAGACCAAAATGCATTAATCGAGTCCTAGAGCCAAGAGATCAATAAACATCTCGTTAACACTATTACATTATCAAACACCTTTTGAACACACAAGTTTACAAGCGTTAACAGAGTCCTACCAGCAATTTCATTGTGATATTATTTGCCGAACATCCCGAGGACGAAATTTATGGATTCCCACAATGAAGATTGAAATCCTGCTTGAGTCAGCAACAAACAAGCTCTTGGTAGGTGACTATCGAGTTCCTATATGAATCACGCTGTGACAACTGGAGTAATTGATTTGGTCCAGTAATAAAAAACGGTTGAGTGATTTTGATAAAAAGATTAAAACGTCCCGATGTTTTTACAAAAACCTATTTTACAAGTAACACGTCGATTGATTTGAAATCAATTTTCTTCTTGATTAACCACAACGTAAACCTCAATGTTAAAACGTGTGTGACGTATCCCAATCAACCAAAGTCGATTCATTACCACATGTTCATGCTCATTCTACAAAGACAATCTATCATGAAAGCTCAAGATTTAAAGACAAAGACTTCCGCAAACTCTGATTTGAAGCTTTCAAGATGAGGCACAGTATGAGAATGTTGGTCAAACTCTCAAGATCGCAAGATGGCAAAGACGTTAAAGACAATGTCAAAGGCTCAAAGTCAAGATCATAAAGCATGAAGGAACAAGCTTACAACAAAGAACAAAGAGAAAGACCAAGACCACATGAGCTTAATGACAAAAGCAATCTCATGATCTCATGAAGGAGTGTCATCAATGAACTCACTTCGGGGAATTAATAAGCCACAAAATATTAAGCCTAACTGGAAGTACGTTCCATACGTGTAGCGAATTCCCAGGTCATTTAATTAGTTAATGTTGTAATAATATAATATCGGGAATTGGGCTCGATAGTTAATCTAATATTGTATATGTTTCGGGTTTAATCCCAAGCAAAACCCGAGCTCGGGTCCTAGTTAAATATCCCGCGCGTCATTTAACGTGACATGGTATATAAACTCTTTTCTATTTAGAAAAGAGTTAGTTGACCATTCTAATATTATTTCATTTTCCATTTTCTCTCGTTCTCTCTCAATTCTCTATCCTCTTTCTCTCTCTAGAACAACTCCCATCTCTTTCTCATTTCTAGTTCTTGATCCGTGATTGATTCATGTTATGAAGTGTTAAACGGGATCCTACACCACGGCTTATTGATTGCTTATTGGGCCATGAGCCCATAAGCTCCAAAATCTAATTATTAAGCTTAAAGAAAAGCTAATAAGCTAAGTATCGTATTTGGTTAACATCATAAGCTATAATAATACTCTACAAAAATACGACATACTAGAATAATAACCAAAAACAGTTTCCTTGTGTTTCCATTTCCAACCGTGAGCATATAAGCCCAAAATAAGCTCATTCAAGCTTAAAAATAAGCCCAAAGAATCATATGCAAAATAAGCTACTTAGCAAATATATGTGTTTCAACCATCACGACCACAATATCAAAACTAACAAAACCCCTTAGTTCCTTTCGTTAGTTCGACGCAACCAAACACCCTTTTTCATTCATTTTATTTTCAAATTTCAATTTTTACGAAGATCAACTTGTACAACTAACTTCTATGCATCACTAACAACCCAAAAGGACAAGTAAAATTTAAATTTAAAAGACTTACAAAAATGGTCTTCAAAATAAATTTCGACGCGAACCGGACAACCCAAATATTGTTTAAATGTTAACCCGTGTACTAGAATCAACCCAAAACTCCAAAACTCTTCATGTTTTTGATCAAATTTTCAAAAATAATATGTGTGTGTGTTTGTTATTTCAGACGCAAGTGGGAGAGCACACACAAGAGTGTGTGTTTTACTTTTTGAAAACAAGAAATAAAATGAGCATGTTATGAAAGATACAAAATATAAATGTACCATAGGGGGACCACAGAGCAAAAAATTGCCATCTTGGTCCCCCATGGGGGATTTTATGTCTGAAACCGGTCAAGGCATCCTATGCCCCCGGGTGTCTTCGTTTTCGTGTCGGGATCACTGACTCACAAGATTCATAGCCACATGCTCATACCCGACCGACAATCATAAAGATATCATGAAAGCTCAAGTACATGTTTCAAGACTTCCGCTACTCTGATACCGTACGTCTTTCTTGAAGTGACGAAGTATTAAAGATAAAGAATTTCAAAGAAGTTTCTTTCTTGTATTCTTCACCATGTCATCCACATAGGCCTCCAGGTTTCTTCCTACTTTCCCCTTAAATATGGTATCCACCAACCATTGTATATGTGTAACGTTGTCCTCTCCTCATCCTTTATAAACATCTGTATCTGGTGGTATCCCTTGTAAGCATCCAAGAAACATTTTTACTTGAATCCCATTAACGATTCAATCTTACAGTCTATCTCAGGCAAGGGGTATAGATCCTTAGGGCAGGCCTTGTTCAAGTCTTTGAAATCGATGCACATCGTCCATCTTCCATATGCTTTCTTTACCAATACCGGGTTAGCAACCTAGTGTAACACCCCCAAATTGGGTCGCAGCGGAATACGGGTTTAAGAGTGTTACTTCATAAATCAATAACACAAGATATGAGAGAACGACCTCCAAATGAGTCGTTTGAAAATGATACATTTGATTTAATGAAATTGTTTGTTACAAAAGCTCAAAGCTTAACTTGTTCATCCTTGTAAATGTAAAGATATTAATACATAACAAATACTCCAAAATGTAATGCACTTAAATCTCTATTGCAAATTGACTCCCAAAATGATGACCCTAATGTGTCCTTGTTCCTGTACCTTATTGACCTGAGAAAAACATGCTTTAAAACGTCAACATAAAGTTGGTGAATTCATAGGTTTAAATAATATATAAAGTAGGACCACAAGATTTCAAGAGCGCAATAATGTAACATATACAATATCACAAAAGTAATTACGAATGCACTAAGCTCATGACATTGAAGCTACAACATGTATGTACTTGCAATTTAATGCCAATAATGTGCCCGTTTAGATGTTCAACCCGCAACATCCAAATCCGACATAGTATACGTCTGTTAGTTCGGTACCGCCAAAACTAGTGAGTGCTACTCACCCGAACGGGGATGTCAATCCCAAATAGATCTATTCATAACATTCGCGCTTACACCGAGTAATTAACAGTTCATGATTCATGGGCATAGTGGGTTATCGCTACTTAGGCAAACTCGTAATTTATTTAAAAGTGTACTTGCGTCCAAATGTAAAACAATGCATGTTTCTCACCCCGAGAGTTGTAAATCATTGGAATCGTATAAAATGGAGCTATGAACTCACCTCAGTGAAATGAATTGATTATATAAATCAAATGAGTGAATCATCACGAGTAATCCGAATGCAACCTAATTAATTTATAGGTCGTATGAGTATAGTATTTAAAATAATACAACAATATAAATTATAGAGTTATATCACCACATAATAGTTTTTGTTTAATTTATAAATGTTGCAACAATATTTAAATCGTGCTTGATAAATAAGTGTCCATGTATAAGCATTCGTAGAAATATTATCTTTGTCTAATAGTTGATTATTTGTTAATAATACTTGATTTAATATTTTTATTTTTTATATAATGATATTATAAAAATAGTTAAATTGTTTTATAAAATAATATTTATAAAGTTAAAAACATGTATAAATATTATATAAGTAATACATAATATTTCTTAACGTTTTTATAGCTCAAACGGATTCGAAAACACTCGTAAACCACATTTATAATTTTTAACAGCTTTAGTACATTTTTGTAAATGCAGAAAATAAAAGTAGTGTATTTGAATCTTTAGAAATTCATAACTTTCTCATTTTAATTCCGTTTTGCGTGTTCTTTATATGTATGAAATCGTGTCGATATGATCTATCATAACAAAATGTTTATAATCTGTATAAAAATACGAGCAGAAACAATAAACGTAAATTGTTTTTATAAAATTACTTTTTATATATTTAATCTCGTAAAAATCATATCTCCTTCGTTTTGATTCCGTTTTCAACGTTCTTTATATCCACGGGTTCCTATTGAGATGATCTAACGTAATAAAATATTTATACATTTTTATCAGATGCAAAATAGTAACTGTTTTTATAAAATAACTTTTATAAAAACACTTTTATATATTTAATTATCGTAATCTCGTAAAATTCATAACTCCTTCGTTATAGCTTTGTTTTTCGAGTTCCTTATATGCTTGAAATCCTCATAAAATGTACTAATTGAATCTCAGGTGTAAATATTTTATAAAAATTTGTAGGTTTACAGATTATATAAACTGTTTGAATTAATGTTTTATAAAATTTGTTTTATAATCTTTTGACATAATTAAATTATTACAAGTCCTCTAATTTAATTAATATCACATCTTGTGTATATTTTATGTCCTCAAATTTATGTCCATTAACCTATGTCCAAAAGTCCAAATAAAATGTCCTCATCATTTATTTATTTATAAACTATATAAATAAACTTTTAACAATTAATATATCAATTGGTTTTATAAATTAATCAACACTTGTATAACATCAAATAAAACATTTCTTGCATCTAACATATTTTATACATCATTTTATCATGTGTAGGTAATTATTCGATTATGAATATGCTTGTCTTTATTTTATAACTTTATAAAATAATTCCTAAGTGGTGATTAACAATATAACAATATGAATGTAAATAAGTGAAGTAATTAAATGAAAGTGTAGAGATTATAATGGACCTTATGTGAATGAATGAAGATGTAAACACTAAATCAAAACCCTAGTTTCTTTAACCCGAAATCCTTTTTATAAACCCTTGATTAAACAAAACCCTAGCTTCCAAATACCCTTGATATGTCTTATATATTAACCCTAATGATACTAGTATGCTTGTAACCTTGCTAAAATCAAAACTATGATCTTTCTTTCTACTACTTTTAAGCCGTGGATTGTATGGTGAACAAAGGAGGATACTTTGAGTTTTTACAAGTAATGAAAGTGTGAGTATAAGGCTTGTATTAGGTTCCTTTTATAGTGCAAGTATTATGCAAAACCATGGATCAAGAGTGGTATGAGTACAAAGGGTACAAGTGCTCTCCTCCTCCTTAAGAGGAGGGGCACGGTTTGGAGAGCAAGAGAGGACAAGGGATTAGACAATTTATAGAAAAATGGTTTTTGAGGTTTACATGTTAGGTAATAAGAGGATGAAGTGACCTTAGTGGGAAATTGGTGTATTATTTGTGTTTTATCTCTTGTAAATCCGGCCTAATGGTTTATAAGTAAATAAATGATTTAGTTTTTGAGTATTGGGTATAAAAGTGGGTATTTGTTGAAGTATAAATGGGTATTGGTGCTTTAGTGTATGCTTAAATGTATTTTATTGCGAAACGTAAACGTTTTTCGGGGCATTCTGATTTAAAGATTTCTTACTATATATATAATATAAATATTATAAATATATAATAGGATAATATCAATAAAATCAATTAATAAACCGGAAGTATGTGATTCCCGGGTCGTTTATCCCCAACGAGGAATGCAATAGAAAGTCGAGAGACGGTTTGATATTTGATGCTTGAATGGAACAATGATTTTGATTGATTTTTTATAAATCTAGGGAAAATCTACTGCTATTCTACACTAAAAAACAATTAACCGCAACACTAACTTTAAACTAAAAACGCAAACCGGGAATCGAAAAAACGCGACTTTTCTTAAAAATCCTAGAATTTATCAAAATTAAATCCTAAAATGATATTTTTAACTTTTATAAGTCCTAAATGACTAAAATGCAAGAACTAAGAAAACTAAACCAAAAACGAAAGCGATTTAAGCTTAAAAACACGAAAAACGTGAATGGGATTTAATCCCGTTCTTTAAAAAAACTAAAATCTACAAATTTAACCTACGAAAGCAAATCAATTTTCCTAAGTCCTATTTGATAAAAGAAATTAAAAAAAAAATATTCAATTTTTTTGACTTTTAAATTTTTTATTATGAATTAAAAACGATTTTAACTAAATTAAATATTTAAAAATATTATAATGAATTATAGGAAAATCTGAAAAAAAAAGTTAGTTCCTAAATGTTGTAAAGGGAAGCTAGGTAAAAATAAAGTTAGTTAAGCCAGTTATCAAAATAAGCACGAAAGCCCTAAAATAAGCTACGATGTTACAATAGAAAATGAGCTTGAAAAGTGGGTAAAATAATAGATTTGGTTAAATGCCTAACAGATTGTCATTCTGGCACCGTTGGGTAGCAGGAGTGTGTTTAAATGGCTTGGTTTGATGGTGGTTGATTGGTCACCTAGGTTTCGAGCCGTGCTCTCCTAGGGCTTCCCATTTCACAAGCATGTGTGTATTGCCAAAAGATTTTTAAAAGTCTTAAGGACTTAAAATAAGCACTTTTAATAAAAACAACTTTTTTTAGAAACCACAAATAAGCACAAAAATAAGCTGTTAAAGTTGACAGAAAGCTTTTTTATACTAACAAGGCTTAAGGCCTAAACTGTTGGGCATATTAAACACAAATAAGCAAAGTAAAAAAAAGCTAAGACAGATAATAAGCTATATCTAATAAGCACTTAAGAACAAAAATAAGTTAGCAAAACAAGCTAAACTAAGCTACATTGACATAAATACTTCAAAGGGCTTAAATATACTTAAAATTTTCTAAGTTAATAGCTACTAAAGCTCTAAATAAGCTAAACTAAGCAAAAAAAAACTTAAAAGATTACCTAATAAGCAAGATTAAGCCACAATGTACAACAAAATTCAATAAGCCAAAAGCTCTTGAAAAACAAATAGCTCTTGGTCCAAACTGTATCCCCCTAAATGTAGCCCACAAGGACACTTTTGGGCTTAATTTTAAGCCCCTTACTAGATTCTTATGGTCTTAAGGCTTATAACCCTAAAAAGCTTAAACAATAAGCTTTCTAAATCAGCAAAAAGATAAGAGTTTGAAAATCGAATGAGCCATGAAATGGACTTATGAAAAAGCTGGTTCACACAGACACAACACTTAGAATTTTTTTTCAATCTTTACAAAACCCTACTTTGACCTCAAAACAGATTAAATTTAAACCTCAAAGAACAAGTATCATCTTTCAAAAAGCATTTTGAAATTAAGGTTAAGTCACAAAAAGCAAATGAAAAGCAAAATTTTCAAATTTCCAACACTTTGGCAATTTTTTTTGACAAAAAAAACTAAAATACTATGCAACTCTATCCCTAGGATATTTCTACTGCATTTTTAAACTCAAAACAAGCATAAAAAATACACTTATAAGCAACTAATCAAATCCTAAGCAAATAAGCTAATCTTTCAAACTACACATACAAAAACTTGGAAAATGAGTTCTAGACTTTTAAAACCTTTAAAAACAGCTTAAAACCACTTAAAAGAGCTTATCAATGTTGGCAAAGTGACCCGAACAGATTTTTAAACAATTTTGACCTGTTTTGCCTCTTGACCCAAACACCCTTTAAGACTTTACAAGCCATTTTTAAAGTGATTAAGACTGATTTAAGCCAAATTTTACAAATACCAAATGTTTTATAGCTTATGTATAACCTAATGAACACATTTAAACCATCAAATAAGCCAGAACAATTAAGTAAATAGTTATGTTAAATTTTTAATCTATTTAGGACAGATTTATGATAAAAAACTTGCAAAAATGATTTTCAACTACAAATAAGCAAAATAAGCCACTAAACATCATACGCAACACTAATTCGCAGATATAACAAGCAATAAGAATAAATAAGCAGTTTGAACAGTAAATAAGTAAAAATTGAAAAATGGGAAATTACAAAAGCCCATTGCTTAATAGGAATAAGCTCAAATGGCTTTGTCTACAAGCTCTAGCTTGTTCAAGAAACAAGCTAGTGACAGCAATAAGCCCTTCCCTTTTTGGCTTATCTTCCAAATAGCTTTTTGAGTGAATTCTATGTGAACTAGTTCTTAAACAACACAAAACTAGAAATTTTCATTGTTTAAGTATAAACAGCTTATAAAGAGTTTTAATAGAGATTTTAGTAATTTAACCAAGTACTTGGCTTGAAAACAATAAGAGCTTTTAAAAACAGATTTAAACATAAAATTCCTCTAACTTTCATTAAACTTAAAAAGTTACAAGGCTTGGCAAGTTAAAAGGAACAATAAGCTAAAACCATTAAGTAAATAAGCTGAAAAATTAAAACTAGATGCCTCATACGGGCTTACAAGGTCCTATTTATAGATAAACTACAAAGTCTTAGGTCTTCATCTTGTGTTTCTTCACTGAGAGGGTTCAAGGGTGTGCTTTTTGTGTGAGTAGAGTCCCAAAGTCATCATAGTCGTCCATTTTATGTGCTCTCCAAGCCTTTTGATCTAAACCATTCAATCTTTGTCTTTATTCCTTGTCGAATTGGGTTTAAGGGGATTGCCAAGGTGGCATTTAACTTATGTGAAGTGGGTAGGTTAGGAGGATGGGCTGTAGTGTGATGTTTTTGTATGGTGGTAGAGGGGGGGGGGTGACAGGACACACCCAAATAACTAATTAAAAAAACAAAAAAAAAAATGTGTATGAAGGAGATAAACAGTGCTTTTGGCGCCATTTTTAATCTTGAAAGTATAATAACAATATGGCAAGAATGGTCCCTCAAGGTATATAGTTCTATCACACCCACAGTCCTTGTGGTGTAAAAGTTATAAAAGATTTGGCAGTTTCAGCCCTTGAGGTGGAATAGAGTTATTGCATGGATGGTCCTTGTGGGCTAACAGACTTAACAACCAAGGGATTTGGGCATAACTCAGTTAAACGTGTTTGGGCCTAGTATAAAATAAAAGGGATTGGGCCTTTTTAGCTTCTAAGGCTTATAAAGTCTTCATATAATACCTTAATAGGCTGACCCAGCCCATTAGATGGGTACGGGTGGGCCCATTAAGTATTTCTTTGGTTTTGACTCCGTCTTTATCTTTGTCGGGGTTGACTTTTTTGTTGACTTTTGACTTTGACTTTTTGACTTTTCACGCTCTTTTCATTCCGTGCTCGGTTTTGTCTGTTTTTGGCTTCGTTTTTGTTCTTTTCTTAAATAACCGTTTCTTGCACAAAACAAATACAAAACACACAAATACAATGTATTTTTGGTATGTTTTTAGTCTTTTAAGCATGTTTTTAATGGTCAAAGGTATGTGTATTTAAACACATACCAAAATCCCCCATACTAAGATATTGTCGTGTCTCTTCGCCAATGCTACAAGTAAACAATAGAAACTATGAATCTTATTCCCCCTCGACTAATTGCCTCTAAAAGTAGCTAAGTGTTCATCAAGGAAATTAAAGACTCGAATACTTTAAAAAGCCTCGTTTTGGACCATTTTTTTTATTTTCATTAACTACCACTAATATTTTTGTATTTTCTTTTTCTTTTTCTCAACTAACTAACATGTTTGACTTTCGTTATTTTATAACTTTTAGGGATCATAAGAACAGAAACATTTCATTACTAAAATGCCCAAAAAGGTTAATTTCATCATTTCGGACTTTTCACTTATTCCAAAATAACAAGCTTAAAAATATGAAAATCACCGTTAAATATAAGTTAAGATTGCTAACACTGACTAATATTGTTACTTTGTGAATTTTTCCACTCCCGACATATTATATATTAGCTGTGAATGTGGCGATTTTGAATTTAACCATGGTTCAAACGTTTTGCAAAATTACTATGCTTCACGTTTCCACCCAAGAATACGAGTTTGAGGCGAGATATCCATATAACGACTTTCGTCTCGACACTTTCCCAACCTTGCGGGGCTAGTGACCAGGCTTTGACCACCTTCATAGTGGACTAGTATCGGGACTCACGGACCTTCGGTTTCAAAAACTCTTAGGTTTCCCGTTTTACAAATAGCTTATTAGAAAAACCACAACTTAAAATGAAATAGTCTTAGTTTAAAAGCATATTTAAATTTAAGAAAAAGAGATTTTCCCTATATTTATTAAATCACATTTATTGTACCATGATGCGATTGAAATCCTCGACCTTTTTTAAGGCTGCAACATCGGTTGTGAGCCGGCAAGATGCAGCAAACTTTTATCAGTCTCGGATTATTATTATTCTTACTATGGGCCTTCTTTTAAAGACTGCCACATCGGTTGTGAGCCGGCAAGAGGCTATAAACTTTTATCAGCCCACAGTTTATATTATTACCTTATTCATCATTTTTTTTAAACTTTATACCATGATATAGATAAGACTTCTTTTTGGAAAATTTAAGTATAAATTTGAACTAAGACAAAAAATATTATTGACTACATCTCAAAAATTGTCGATTTAAGTTTAATTTTCAAAAATAGCACGTATTATTAGTCCGGTTAGGAGCTTATGGGAGAAAAAGCCACAAATTACACACATGAGCTTGTAAGATTTTCAAATAATCTTGTTTTAGCATCTTACTCATACTTAAATCAAATCAATTATCGTCTTGCAGATGTAAAATCTTTATCACTAAAAAGATTACGCGAATGCTTAGTCTAAAAGTTAAGGAACAAGCTAGAGCTCAACACGCTCGATCGAGTCAAAATTTATTCTTATTCTACCCCGCAAGAAAGTCAAAATTGTGACAAAACACTTATTTTGTTTTTTAAATTTTTTAATTTTTTTCATTTTTTGGTATTTTGGTGGTAAAAACGGGATTACGTGAAAACAACGGCTGCAGGCACAATCAAATCGATAGATCCCCCCATACTAGAACTAAAATATTGTCCTCATGTTGTAAGATCATGGTATCTACGTAACATCCTAAGCCTTTATTAAGTATGCTTATAGGATAAACGTTAGTTCGAAGATTTGGATATTGATTTCCTAAATGAAACTGAGGATTTGAAGCTCGAGTGAACGAAGGACAAAACCATAAGCACGAGAGGCTTCAAAAATCTAGGACAATCCTGGACAATCATCACAAAAACACAAGCAAACGAGAATGGAAGAGGCCCACCTCCTCACGTTACAAACCTTATTTTCATTTGCTGATCTTATTATATTAGGATAAAGCATGGGTTGGCACCCACGAAGCGCTTGTTTAAGGTCACTTAGCTTGACCGTTACCCGAAATTTCAATTGTTTCTTGGGGAATGTTTTGGAGATCCGAGACAACCATGGTTGGTATGTCCCCTCTAAAGTAGTGCTTGAGTCTATGGCCATTCACCTTGAAATTTGGCCCGTCGGTTTGAGAAAACTCGATGGTGCCATAAGGGTACACATGGGCAATAGTGAACGGTCCGGTCCAACGGGTTTTAAGTTTACCCGGAGATAATCTTCAATCGATAGAATTAAAAAGAAAAGACTCGCATTTACCACAGTTGTGAAATGCGGGTTTTTGATTTTGGAGTCGTGGATCTATTTGTCTTTTTCTCTTATAGATCAAAGAGTTCTCATAGGCTTGTCACGAAGTTTCATTTAATTCATTTGAGTTGATCTTTCGGTGATCACCCGCGGACTTCTTTAAGTCAAAGTTTGCTGCTTCAAGGCCAATAAGCTTTGTGCTCGAGGCTCGATCTGGTAGATGGACATGCCTTTTTCTTTACACGAGCTTGTAAGGTAGTACACCGATGGGTGTTTTGAAAGCGTACGGAAGGGCCTTTATAGTGCGTATCTAATATATCCACCAAGAAGGTATGGTTCGCCTACGGTCCTTTCTAAGATTCTTTTCAAACCACGGTTGGAGACTTCCACTTGCCTACTAGTTTGTGGGTGATACGCGATAGCAAGACGGTGAGTGACACCGTACTTAAGCATGACCTTTGTGAATTGGTCATTGCAAAAGTGCGTACCGCAATCACTAATGATAGCACGGGGAGTTCCAAACCAAGCAAAGAGAGATTTTAAAATTTTAACAACAACTCGGGCGTCGTTGGTGGGGAGCGCTTTCACTTTAACCCATTTAGATAACTTCACACGGAAGGATCTTCAAAGCACTAATTGTCAAACGAAACGACAATCGTATGCAATCCTCCCCGGCAGCGGTGTCAAAAATTGATTTAAATATTTCTTACTATATATATAATATAAATATTATAAATATATAATAGGATAATATCAATAAAATCAATTAATAAACCGGAAGTATGTGATTCCCGGGTCGTTTATCCCTAACGAGGAATGCAATGGAAAGTCAAGAGACGGTTTGATATTTGATGCTTGAATGGAACAAAGATTTTGATAGGTTTTCTAAATCTACAGAAAATTAATGCAATCTACACTAAAAACAATTAAGGCGACACAAATTTAAACTAAAAACGCGACTTAAAATTCTAATTTATCAAAATTAAATCCTAAAATGATCTTTTTAACCTT
>BQNB010133975.1:0-18383 GCA_026074375.1 Tanacetum coccineum | reverse complement strand
TATAGAGTTAAACTTTAACCGATGTTCATTGGGAATGCCCATCATTAAAGTACTTCTAGCTTTCACCTCTAATCTTCTCGTAGCCTTTTCTTTAGCAGTTGTAATAGGCATCTATGTCATAACTCCTTCCACAATATTTGTTTTTTTGCAAGGTTACACCATTCTCTATGACTTCCCATAGTGCATAGTCTATTATTTGGATATATTGTTCAATCCTCATCCTCCATATCTCATACTCACTAGATTTGAGCTTGGAAACTTTGGATGCATCCACCATGTGTGCAAAATCTTGATTTGTATCTTTTAGCAAAAACAAGTTCTTCTTATTCAAAGCTTCTCAACAAGCTCTGATACTACTTGTTGATCCCACTTCAATAGATCAAATTCCTTAAGCTTGTTTAAGGTTTAGTTATATTAGATAAATCTAACAAAAATATAGTAGAAACTTTGTTTGAGTGTATTAAAGATTATACGAAATCTAATCTTTAATATTAAGAAGAATTCTTAATGAAACAGTAATTTAAAACAAATAAGCTCCAATATTATTAATAATAATACGAATACTCTCAAAGTATTAGGGTTACAAATACCTTGAAGGTATGAAGATAATAAAAGATAAAAACATCATATCAAACTCTATGCCCTAGAACCTCCTTTTATACACCAAAGAGCCCTAGTCGGCTTACAATACTTTCCTAAGTATCCATATTATTTTCTATAAACAAAATAACTTAATACATATCATATAAGCAGTACTAACAATAAACAGTACTAACTTATTAACACTAGCAGCATTAACTTATCTCTGAGCAGTCTTAACTTTGAGCAGTAGTAACTTTGTACTGGCAGTAGTAACTTATCACTAGTAGTAGTAACTACTTAGAATTTTTTCACTAGCAGTACTAACTTTGTACTGGCAGTAGTAAATACTTAGCATATTTTCTTTGAAATCCATGAGCAACACTAACTTCAACTGAGCAGCATTAACATTAACATGAGCATCAGTAACTCAAACAACATCAAGAAGACTTTTAATCCCAACAATTTATTATCCTCGCATTTAATCACCAAGTACGTCGCACAAATACCCTTGTGCGCTACACTTTTCACCTATTTTCAGCCTATAAATAAAGGACGAATTTTCACTCTCAAACCATCCCACAAAACATTTCTCTCTTCATTCCTCAATCATCTCATCAGAAATTCTTCATCCATTCCTTCCAAATCATCCACTAAAACACCATAAACACCACACCCTTTTGAAAATTCAAGATCAAACAATCAAGAACAAAGCAGAATATCATATTACTATATTGGAATAATGGAAATTCATGTTAAATCATCTTATGTTATGAACCTCGTAGCCATGAGAGGCTAAATCTCTCATGACTACTCGGTGACGTTATGAAAATGAATAAGTGTTTGGTATGATCTTGATCCTATTAATCTCAAGCTTATGTTGCAATCATGTTATATCTTATCTTATCAGTTTTTGCTTATCAATCTTAGATTATATAATCATATCGGTATAGGTCGAAAGACCCATTATGATCTATGTGGTTTTAAAGATTTGTCTATGATCTTTATCGTCTGTGCCGAGAAATCCACTTTCATAATTTGATAAATAAAATAAGCTTTGATATAATAAGTAACTAAACTATTTGAGTGACACATTTGGTCTAGTCTACTAAATATAAGTCTGGAGTTAATCGAGTTAATTTGTGAAAACATTTTATGACGAGAAATCCTTTTTATAAGTTAAGGTTCCATCTTCGAGGTCTTAATCATTTCCAACACTTATAAATTATTTTTAACTATCCGAGTAGTCATCTTTATTATTACTGGTAAAAAAGTTATATACAAAATTGTTAAAGTCTGTTTTTCTGATTATTAGAATACTACTCAAATCCCTGTGGACGACCTGGTCTTACCTAAAAAGATTATACTATATACGTGGGTTATACTTTTACCAGTGTGTTTCCCTATAATAAAGTTGGCATTTTCAGTCATTATAAATTTAAAGCTTTTGAAACACATCAAAGTTTTTGGTGCCGCTGCCGGGGATTTTTAGGCTATTTTATAGTCAACTCTGGAAAATTACTTTAACTCCCCCTCTTTTTCAAAAATCATCATACAGTTTTCTGGAAAACTGACTCAATCAATTTCTCCTTTGGATACATACACGTGCATCCAATTCTTAACTTGTTGAACCATTACCTGAACCTGAACGTACTATGAATCGAAGACTTCGTTGACAAAACAGAAGAGTTCCATTCGAACAAAGAAATAATCCACCTCAACACCCGAGAATTGTCTATCCGTCAATTCTTGACATCAATTACTTCCGTCACTTTCTTGATATTCTTCGAAATTACGATCCAATGGATGATGAACCCATGTAGGTTGCCGACCATGTTGTGGCTTCAATTCTCGGTTCCGCAATCACCATTCTTGAAATCGCAAATGAATTTGCTATTAAGGGTAACCACTTGACTCTCGTCAAAGGAAACCAATTTGATGGCAAAACCAAAACCGATCCTTATAAACACATTCATGAATTCCTCAGAATATGCGACATGTTTAAATACAGAGATACCAAAAATGAAGATGTCCACCTGCCGATGTTTCCCCTATCACTCACTGTAGAAGCAAAAACATGGTTGGGCGAACTCAACCAAGGAACTATTGAAACATGGGATGAACTTTGAACTGCTTTCATTAGCCAATTCTTCCCCCATCTCTTTTCGACCGACTCCTTGAAGAAATCCATGCTTTTTCTCAACATGAAAATGAATCTCTAATTGATGCTTGGCTTCGTATGAAGGAAATGCTCTGAAACTGCCATGGTCATAACCTTACCAAAGGCAATATTATTAAAAAAAATTATCATGGTCTTAGCGAAATAACCCAAGAAGTTCTAAATGTCACAGCTGGTGGTATTTTCCTTTATCAAACACCAAATCAAGCTTATCAGCTTCTTGAAGATAAAGTCTTACTCAAGCACGATTGGGCTAAAAATAAAAAAACCAGATCATCTCTTAAAAAAATTGTTGCTTTCGCCGATGAAGGTAATAGTAATTCTGATAATGACAAAATTATGGCCCGAATGGATGCCACGACCATAAAAATGGATGCTCAGTACAAAGAACTCCAATCTCGTGCTAAACAACCAACATCCGATCTTGACGATGACGACATGCCTATGTCTCGTAATGAAGAAGAAGCTAAATTCATGCAAACTTTCCATAAGAATTGTTTTTACAATGATTACCGCGATCGAGATTCAAATCACGATAATTGGCGTTCAAGCGGACGAAATGATTACAACCGAGACAACTACCGATCCAATACCGATGAAAAACCTTACGATCTTCAAAAACAATTCAACGATTTCATGAAGTCTCAATAATCAACCAACGCCTTTGTCAAAGAAACATTCATGGACCTCAAAACTAAATTAGAAACATTAGACAAAAATCATCAAGCTTCAATTCAAAACCTCAAAAATAAGTTTGACAGACTCGCTGACAAGCAGTTTGGTCGACCTTCTAGATCTCTTCCAAGAAATACTCAACCAAAACCATGAGGTAGCAAAGCTTACCAACCACCGCAAGCTCGTAATAAGCATGTGAATATCGTATTCACAAGAAGTGGTAAATCCTATAATCCACCGGATAACCCGGTTGATCAACAAAATAATTCCAAAAACACTATCAACTTTGATAGCGATGATGAAGACGAAGAACCTACACCACAACCAAAAAACTCAATCCATAAAACCAGTGAAAGAAACACTGTTACCCAAACCATACAAACCAAAAATCTTGTATCCTCAACGCCTTAGAAAAGAAAAAATGGAGGCCCAATACGGAAATTTTCTCGACATGATCCGAGCTGTTCAAATCAACGTACCTCTTGTTGACATCTTAGCCGGAATGCCTAACTATGGAAAATTTCTCAAAGAACTCATAAGCAATAAACATAAAATTGAACAAATTTATGCCGCTTTCTTAAGCGATGAAAGTTCAGCGATGATCCAAAATAAAGTTCCACCAAAACTCGGAGACCCAAGAAGTTTCCTTATTCCATGTAATTTCAACAAAATCTTCTCCTGCAATGCTTTAGCCGATCTTGGTACTAGAATTAATCTTATGCCATATTCTTTATATGCAAAATTATCTCTCGAAACTCCTAAACCTACCAAACTAAGTGTAAGATTAGCTGACAGATCATTCCAATACCCTGTTAGAATAGATGAAAATATGCTCGTTGAAGTTGGTAAATTCACTTTTCTTGCTGATTTCATTATTCTCAAAATGGAAGAAGACAACAAAGTTCCCCTAATCTTGGGACGACCTTTTTGTCACACTGTTGATGCAGTTATTCAAGTTAAATAGAAACAACTCAATCTTGGAGTTAGGACTGAATGAATCATCTTTAATATCGACTCTGTGATGAAACATTCTTACTCAAATGATGATACCTATTTTAGTATCGATGTTATCGATGAAATATTAGAAGAAGATTTCGATGCTCTTCTAGATGAGGGAAGCAAAATCCTCCATTCCATCGAAGGAACCCTTCTTGAAGAAGAAATCTTTTTCGAATTCGATGAATTCATAGCAATGACTGCCGATAAAAATTTTGAATCTGAATCCGATATCGAAGAACCACCATTCGAGAAAATCACCATCAACACCGATTATAAAATCAAAACATGTCTCGAAGAACCTCCTATGGATCTTGAACTTAAACCCCTTCCTGATAACTTGGAACATGTATTCCTGGAAGAACCATCTTTTCTTCATGTAATCATTTCATCTCAAGTATCTACTCATAACAAAAGCAAACTTGTATCCGTCCTTAAAAAACATAAAGAAGCCTTTACTTGGAAAATGACAAACATTCCTGGTATCTGTCCATCATTCTGTAAACCCAAGATACAACTTCTGGATGATAAGAAACTAGTTGTCCAAAAAACAAAGAAGGTTAAATCCAAACATGCAAGAACTTTTTAAGAAAGAAATCATGAAACTCTTAGATACCAGTATTATTTATCCAATTGCTGATAGTCCTTGGGTTAGTCCTATTCACTGTGTGCCAAAAAAAGGAGGTATTACAGTTGTCACAAATGAAAATGATGAACTTGTACCAACAAGAACCGTCATGAGTTGGCGAGTATGCATCGATTATCATAAACTCAATGAAGCAACCGTAAAAGATCATTTTCCTTTGCTGTTTATGGATCAAATGTTAGAAAGACTCGCAGGAAATAAATATTTATGTTTCCTCGATGGTTTTTCTAGATATTTGAATTTTCAAAATCCTATCGATCCTATGGACCAATAAAAAACAACATTCACATGTCCTTTCGGAACATACGCTTATAGGCGAATGCCTTTCGGGCAATGCAATGCCCCAACTACATTCCAAAGATGCATGTTGGCAATCTTTCATGACATGATCGAAGAATCCGTTGAAGTATTCATGGACGATTTTTTTGTCTTTGGTGACTCTTTCGACAAATGCCTAAACAATCTCGATAAAATGCTCCAGCGTTGTAAAGATGCTCATCTTGTCCTAAATTAGGAAAAATGTCACTTCATGGTCAAAGAAGGAATTGTGCTTGGACACAAGGTGTCTGGCGTAGGACTTGAAGTTAACAAAGCAAAAATCAACGTAATCTTAAAACTTCTGCCCCCACTAACATCAAAGGTGTTAGAAGCTTTCTCGGACATGCCGGTTTTTACCGAGATTTCATTAAAGATTTCTTAAAAATTGGCCGACCTCTAACTAAGCTGCTTGAAAAAGATACTGCATTTGAATTCAATGATGAATGTCAAAAAGCATTCGAAATATTGAAAGAGAAACTCACATGTGCTCCTGTGATCGTAAGCCCAAATTGGAATCTTCCATTTGAACTTATGTGTGATGCAAGTGATTTCGTAGTTAGAGCTGTCTTAGGTCAAAAAGATGGTAAAAACTTTCACCCAGTCTACTTCGCAAACAAAACTCTTAATCCCGCTCAACAAAAATACACCGTAACCGAAAAAGAACTTATGGTTGTAGTTTTTGCATTCGACAAATTCAGATCCTATCTTATTCTATCAAAAAGTATCGTTCACACTGATCATTCAACTCTAAAGCATTTATTCAAGAAACAAGATGTTAAAACAAGTCTTATTCATTGGATACTAGTCTTACAAGAATTTGACATAGAAATCAAGGATAGAAAAGGTACAAAAAATGTCGCAGCTAACCACTTGTCCCAAATTGAAAAAGACGAGTCAAGTGATGATAGTGAAGTGGATGATAACTTTCCTGGAGAAACCCTGATGGAAATTAACACCAAAAATGAACCGTGGTTCGCAGATTTTGTAAACTACTTGGTAGCTGATATTATACCAAAAGGGATGACGTATCAACAAAAGAATAAATTATTCTTTGACCTCAAACACTACTTTTGGGAGGAACCTTATCTCTTCAAAGTATGTTTTGACAGAATGATCAGACGCTATGTATCCGGACCAGAAACTCAAACAATCTTAGATCAATGTCACCACGGACCAACCGGTGGGCATTATGGACCAAATGTAATTGCTAAAAAGGTCCTAGATTCAGGATTTTACAGGCCGACAATCATAAAAGAAGCTCATACTCTAGTTCAACTTTGCAAATCATGCCAAAAGACGAGAAATATATCAAAACGTGATAAGATGCCCTTAAACAACATTCAAGTATGTGAAATTTTTTATATATGGGGTATTGACTTTGTGGAACCATTCCCAAAATCGCATAAGTTTGAATACATTCTTGTTGCTGTTGATTACATATCTAAATGGGCCGAAGCTCATGCTTTACCAACCAATGATGCCCGAGTTGTTGTCACTTTCTTAAAGAAACTATTCTGCCATTTCAAAATGCCTAAAGCTCTAATCAATGATCGAGGTACTCATTTCTGCAATAAAATAATGGAAAATAAGATGAAAAGATATGGAGTTAACCACCGTTTCTCTACATCATATCACCCTCAAACTAGTGGTCAAGTTGAAAACACGAACAGAGCTCTTAAAAGAATTCTTGAAAAGACTGTTAAAGACAACCCTGCTATTTGGTCAAGAAAACTTGATGATGCTTTATGGGCTTTTCGTACTGCTTACAAAACACCTACTAGGACCACACCCTATAAACTCATATATGGAAAGAACTACCACTTACCATTTGAAATTGAACACCGTGCATACTAGGACTTGAAGAATTGTAATCCAGATCTGATCGCTGCTGGTGAAAAACAAATGTTCCAGTTACACGAATTAGATGAACTTAGACATCAAGCCTATGAAAACTCTTGATTATACAAAGCAAGAACCAAAGTCTGGCACGATAGAAAACTACGAATGAGAAAATAATTCAAGCATGGAAACAAGGTTCTACTCTTTCACTCAAAGTATAAGTTCAAACAACCGAAACTCAGATTTCATTGGTTAGGACCATATGTAGTGAAACATCAATATCCATCTGGGTATGTTGATTTCTATGGAAAAGATGAAAAAACATTTATTGTTAATGGCCATCGACTCAAACTATATCATGAAGAAGAAGATTATAATGTCCAAAGGGAAGCAGTTACTCTCTTCTTTCCCAAAGAATGACTCACCAAGTTCGAGTCTAGCTAACGACTCTCTTAAAAATAAGCGCTTCTCAGGAGGCAACCCGCGCTTCACTTAAGTGTGGAGGAGTCCCTCCTTCATTCTTCTGTTATTATCATTTATTTATTTTCTAAAAAAAACAATAAAAATATTTTCTTTTTGTGTGTTTTTGTATTTACTATTATGCAGGTTATATAGCTTAAAGATTTGGAAAATTATGAAGTCTGCTCAAGGATAGCTCTCTCGCATCTAACTCATCTAATGAGTCCTGGGAAGTACCGTTTCCTAATTTTCCTTATATTATACACTATTATCAGTTATCACATTGAGGGAAATGTTCAACTTAAGTGTGGAGGGGAGCCAAATAGGAAACATTAATCATATCCCTCCATATTTTCCCTGCTAAAATTTTTACCAACTGATGTTTTCGAAATAAAAAATCTTATAATATATATGTTTTTCAAAAATTAAAAAATGTTCTTAATAAGGCAAATCCAACTAGATTAACATTTTAACTAACACAAAAATTAACCCACCAAAAATTGTGAGAATTATAAGCCTTTAGAATATTCCGATGCCTACTTTTGGTGCCCAAGATAATTGATGCCTTTAGCTTGTTCGAGTTAAGGAGTGAGTAATCATATGTATCTATTCCATCGTTATGGATGTGTATATGTGATTTTTTCGCCTTTTCTAGAGCAATGGTATTGGTTGATAATTATTATGAGTGGGCCGGTAATTTAGAAGTCTAGAACTTGTGCTTGATCATAATTTACCAGATCAAATCCTGCTTAATCATATGTTATGAATCCCGCAAGTTCTTATTCTTGCGAGCATTCCCTTTAGTGTTAAGTTGCTGAAATACCTAAGTAAAGAAGTTAAAGTGGAAAGATAAAGTTATGTGCCAGCCTTTGTTATTATTATATGTGATCTCAATCCAAAATAAATAAATATGTGTATTATATATAGAAGTTCAAAGAAATAAAGGCTTAAGTTTTGGCACATGAAGATTAGTATATGCTGTCGCTTCAGTATCAAGTTTTGCCCTTCGGTCAGGTTTATGTGTCAAGTACAAGCCTATTGTAGCTGTCTAGATTACGTCTGTACAAATTGAGTGTCTCCACAAAAATATAAAACCCTATCTGAGTGAATTGAGTGAATTCTAAATCAAACACATTCCCTATGTGAGGTGCTTAGTTATATGTCAATGCCTGAAAAGTTATCTAAACCTCTAAACACTTATAAAATCCAAATTTTCTCCAAGTCACGACAAATGATTTTATTTTCTCGCTTTGATTGCTTGAGGGCAAGCAACAACTAAGTGTGGATGGATTTGATAATGCCCAAATTATACATATCTTAGGTGACGTTATTTGCATATAATTAATCATTTCTCGTGAACTTTTGATACTTAATAGCATGAATTGCTTGCAGGTTCACTAGAAGACATCTCAAGATAAAAAGGAATAAAGCTCAAGTATTTACACATATTGGAAATCAAGATACAAGAAAAGAATAAAACCTCAAGCTGAAAAGTCTACAAGTGCGCCGCACTTATCAGTTGTGCGCCGCATTTCCTCTCAAAAACATGTCAAGTACGCCACACTTATCAGTTGTACGTCGCACTTCTCCCTAAATTCAGAAGTAATTAAAGCTTAGTCAAACAAATGCATTAATACCCCAAGTACGCCGCACAAAATATTATGTGCGCCACACTTCCTATCCAACTATGAAGAATTAAATGAAGAATTTAATGCCACTGCATTAACACCCTAAGTACGACGTACAAATTATCTTGTGCGCCGCATTTGTCCACTAAATATTTATTATCCTCGCATTTAATCACCAAGTACGCCGCACAAATACCCTTGTGCGCCCTACTTTTCACCTATTTTTAGCCTATAAATAGAGAACAAATTTTCACTCTCAAACCATCCCACAAAACATTTCTCTCTTCATTCCTCAATCATCTCATCAAAAATTCTTCATCCATTAACACCACACCCTTTTGAAGATTCAAGATCAAACGATCAAGAACGAAGCAGAATATCATATTAGTATATTAGAATAATGGAAATTCATGTTGAATCATCTTATGTTATGAACCTCATAGCCATGAGAGGCTAAATCTCTCATGACTACTCGGTGACATTATGATAATGAATAAGTGTTTGGTATGATCTTGATCCTATTAATCTCAAGCTTATGTTGCAATCCTGTTATATCTTATCTTATCAGTTTTTGCTTATCAATCTTAGATTATATAATCATATCGGTATAGGTCGAAAGACCCGTTATGATCTATGTGGTTTTAAAGATTTGTCTATGATCTTTATCGTCTGTGTTGAGAAACCCACTTTTGTAATTTGATAAACAAAATAAGCTTTGATATAATAAGTAACTAAACTATTTGAGTGACACATTTGGTCTAGTCTACTAAATATAAGTCTTGAGTTAATCAAGTTAATTTGGGAAAACGTTTTCTGACGAGAAATCCTTTTTATAAGTTAAGGTTCCATCTTCGAGGTCTTAATCATTTCCAACACTTACAAATTATTTTTAACTATCCGAGTAGTCATCTTTATTATTACTAGTAAAAAGTTATTTATAAAATTGTTAAAGTCTGTTTTTCTGATTATTAGAATACTACTCAAATCCCTGTAGACGACCTAGTCTTACCTAAAAAGATTATACTATATACGTGGGTTATACTTTTACCCGTGTGTTTCTCTATAATAACATTGGTATTTTCAATCATTATAAATTTAAAGCTTTTGAAACACATTAGTCATCAATCTTCAATTGTGGAATGTTATGTCGTAAAGGTTACAAGTAGTTACGCTGTAATCGTTGTGATGACCATTGTTGCCTTAATTGGGTTACGACGTAACTCCTGCGGGGTGGTTACGTCATAACAAGTCTTGAAAATCTAACTTTTGCTCGTTTTTGTATCCAAATCTCGTGTTTCTTGCTTAAATGCTTGATTTCTTCCTGAAAACAATAAATAAGTGATTAAGTATCATTTTCAGGAATTTATGAGATATTTACAAGCATTTTGATAGGGAATTTGATACCAAAAAGTATTAAATATTTGATGCTATCAGTATACGTTGCAGTAATACATTAAAAGAACTTGCAAAGTTCAATATTAGTATTTTCGATAATTCATCCTTTAAAAATTAACTACCCACGTTTATATAAATAAACAATTAATTTTACAAGGGTCTAAGATCTAACTTGACGTTCTACCATTAATGTAGTTGATCTACTAGAAATGGTAAACTCAAAAGGTAATCAGCGGGTGATAATTTCCAACATGTGCAACTCTTAGGTTTATGGGGCCCAAGGCCTCATAATCCAGAATTATAATGTCAAGTGAGCATGTTTCACCCCATCATATGCCTCAAGTCGAAGGTCTGACCAACTATACTCGATATAAGTCATTTAATACAAAATTAGTAATTTTACAGTCTAAGGTCTGACCATACGATTGTTATATTATCTTGTTTTGCAAAATTTACCTAAAACTATTTTAGAGTAAAAAAACAAACTCAAGTGATTTCATACTTGGATGACAAATGACTTAATTTTAAGGGTATAAATATTTGATAAAAACAAGGTTACCAAAAAGTATAAGGAAGCATGCATACAACCTTATAACACTAGTAATTTTAAAACATTTCTAATTTTTTTTAATAAACTTTCTATAAATAGAAATCCCATAATTTTATAAACCACATGCCATTTATAAAATTAGGGTTACCAAGTTTACAACATTTCTAAGTATAAGTAATTTTATTAGGGATAAGGTTAATTCCCCATGGGAAATAATCAAACCCTCATACTTTAAATATTGTTAAAACGCTTATATAAAAATGTTTATTCTTGCGTTGTTCCGTAGCGGGTTCCCTTTCAGAAACCACTAAACCCATGCGTTATAGAACGTTGCAAAAAATAACAAGTTTACGTATATATCGTAACACGATCTAGCAAAGTGTACATATCAATATATATACAATAAGCATAATGATCGAGTGCTTTAGTCCATATTAATTTTCGAAAATCATTTTTGCATGTATATGAAAAAACACTACATTTATAAATAAGCAAAACATATTCGAACAAGTAATCATACTAAAACATGTAGACATTTAATGCACATAAAACACAACCAATATACGCAATCAAACACCAAAATAGGACCCCCAACATGTTGTTCAAATCATCCTAGAACATGTGGTACACATATATCGATTACTCGATTGTAAATGTCACTATACTTGATGTAAACAAGAAAACTACAAAAGCTGATTGAGCAGAATTTCCGAATTCGGACCACGAGCCGACAAGGAAAAAGTCTTCCCCGCTTTTTGCACTAAACATGAAAGTTTTAGCTTCTTGAGTTGTGAATTCCTAAAAAATTGTGGTCCGACTCCTTAAGGTTTATTGGGAATTCAGTTTTTAGTGGACGAAGGTCAAGTAACCAGCATTTAAAAATAATCAATCACTTATGTAAATTCAAGGCGTATCAAGATATTAAGCATCAAATAAGCAAACCATATTAACAATAATGCATAATAGTCATATTAAACTTATTAACCACGAATTATATGCATGTATAATCATGGTTTATCTATTTAAACAAGTAAATTAACATATATAAGCAAAATCCCGCAATTATAAACCAAGCTGCATAATAAGTGTGTCAGATCGAGTAAAAACCCTAACCAATATTTATTTTTCCAGATTTTAGGTGAATCTTAAGCGTCTTTATTTCACAAAATAAAACTCTAATCGGGATCACACATAAAAAGCAAGAAAAATATCACAAATATGCGTTTTAAGCGTTTTTACCGTTTTTATGTAATTATAAAGCTATATGAACGGCTCGAGATGCCACTGTTGGAAATGGTTATCTAATAACCCTAATATTACACATAATATTCTACGAGCTACGCAGCGAAGATAAACTCATATAGCAACTATAATTAACATAAAACATAAACGGAAAACGTACCTCTAGCAACCAAGCTAGTGAAGAAATAAGAGCTTCTTGAGAATACACATGTGTATTAAACCATGCGAACCAATGCCTTTTAACTTTCTAAAACAAACAACCTCTACATGTATCCACACTACACATTAACCAATATTACCCGAATGCTAGTTTTACGAACCAACGCTCAAGAATACTACATGTAGTCAAACTCAAACACCTTTCCCCAAGGGGGTGTTTTTATGTATCAACTACAAGGGAGAAGGAAGAGAAGGGATGATTAATATGAGATAGGGGATCCTCTATTTATACAAGATATAGAGCCCTCAAGTTTACTTATCCCACCGATGTGAGATAATATGGTTTTCTCTTCTCTTTTATCCTAGGCCGGTCAAACCCAACACTAAACACACCCTTGGTGTTGACGTTTTGACTTTGGGAGGTGATTTGCACACTCTTTGTTTTGATTGACACACACAAAATTATGTTGACTTGACATTTATACCCTTGTAAGAATGAATATGAGTAAAAGTGATGTAAGGGTATATATGTCAAAACATGATGCTTTTGAGTGTGCAAATCAAAACAAGGAGTGTGCAAATCACTACCCTTTGACTTTACTAATATTTATGTATAAATACATCTAATTGCACATTAATTAAAAATCCTTATTGTTAATTATTCGTAAACGAACTAATTAACGACCGTTATTATTCTATCGTTGAAATATTAATATATATAATAAATATACATTTATATTATCATATACACTAATCGAGTATTAAATACATGTATAATAAATATACGCTTATATTATTATACATATACTAATAGTGTGATATCTAAGTGTCTACGTGTGTGACCTCCATAGGCTCACGTATTCCCAGCCGTATAAATATCCTTATGACATGAGCATATCCCAACACTTATGAGGGCCAGTGTTCTACAAGAATTCAGATACCACACGTGGATATCAAATCCCGTCATGGTAAAAAAGGATGACGAAAGATGGAGGTTGTGCCTAGACTTCACAGATATATATAAAGCTTGTCCAAAAGATTGTTATCCCTTATGAGAGGTTGATCAGAAAGTATAATCTCTCTCCAAATTCTGCTTAAATTGCTTCCTTGATGCATATAAAGGTTACCATGAGAAACAAATGGCTAAAGGAGAAAAGGAAAAAACAACCTTCTTCATAAGAGAAGGGGTGTTCTGTTATAGAAGATTACCTTTCGGTCTAAAAAATACAGGAAATACGTATCAAAAACTAGTTGATACGGTATTCAATGATCAAATCGAATGCAACCTTGAGATTCACGTCAATGACATGGTCGTAAAAAGTGACTCTAAAGAAGACATACTGGTTGCCATCTAAGAAACATTCGAAAATCTCCGAAAATTTAACATGAAGCTCAATCCAGGGAAGTGCTCTTTTGGCGTTGAAAAAAGACCATTTCTAGGGCATCTCATCATGAGAAAAGGGATTAAGGCAAACCCCTCGAAGGTAAAGACAGTCTTCGACCTACAACCACCAAGAACAGTCAAGCAAAAACAAAGCTTCAACGAAAAAATGGTCGCCTTAAGTCGATTTCTTTCAAAAGGAGTAGACAAGACCCTTCCCTTCTTGAAAACACTAAAGAATTGCATGAACAGGAAAATAGTTTAATGGACAATAGAGGCAGACGAGGCATTCCAAACAATGAAGGGGCTCATATAGAAATTACCAACGGTTACAGCCCTAATAAAGGAAAAGCCTTGGTAATGTACCTCGCAGCCTCAAAAGAAAGCATAAGTGTAGTGTTGCTAGCAGAAAGAGGAAAAAAGCATGTTCCTATTTACTTCGTAAGCCGGACACTGCAAGGGGCAAAACTATAGTACCCAAGGCTGGAAAAACTCATATTATCTCTCATACACGCTGCAAGAAGGCTTTGAAGATACTTCCAAGCTTATCCTATTCGAATATTGATTGATAAGCCCATAAAACAAATCCTTGCAAGGCCTGAATATTCTGGGCGCGTAGCTAAATAGGAAATCGAGCTAGGAGAGCATGACATCAAATTCAGAGGATGCAACTCGATCAATGGACATATATTAGCCGACTTCTTGGCTGAAACACCCTTAGTGGAAAATATAGAAATGAAAGCCGATAAAACTACAAATGAAGAACCGGAACTAGAGAACACCTAGAAGCTATACACAGACGGAGCCTCATGCTCCATGGATCCAGGGCAGGCTTGATGCTAGTTAGCCCTGATGGAAAAAGAGTACACTTACGCTCTTAGATTCGAATTTGAAACCACTAATAATGAGGCAGAGTATGAAGCGTTGTTAGCTGGCTTTGTGGACTCCCAGTTAGTAGCAAACCAATTCAAGGGACTCTTTGAAGCAATGCAGCCCATGATAAAGCAATACCTAGAGAAAATAAAGGAGAAACTCAAAAGTTTCAAAAACTACTCCATGGAACACGTCTGACGAGATCAAAACAAAAAAAGCGAATGCTTTAAGCAAAATGGCTTCGATGACCTTCTCAAAACTCACTAAGCAAGTTTTAGTAGAAGTAGTGGGCAAAAAATCAATCATATAAAGAGAAGTGGTAAACATAATAAAAGAAGAAGGGGATAATTGGATGCTACCGATCCAAGAATACTTACAATTTGGAATACTCCCAAGTGATCCACAAAGGGCCAGGTAGCTAAGAATTAAGGCACCTCAGTACAGAATAATTGATGACAAGCTATATCGCAAGTCATACCTGTCACCATGGTTGCGATGCGTAGGGCCTATACAAGCGAATGGCATCATCCATGAGATACACCAAGGCTCTTGTGGGATGCATGTAGGACCGCAATCAGTGGTGTCAAATATTATGAAGCTAGGATATTACTGGCCTTCGATGCATAATGACGCAAAGGAACTAATTCAAAGATGCGAAGCATACCAGATCTATTCATCCATACCAAGGAAGCCAAAGCAGGAGATGACATCTATTACTTCAGCATGGCCTTTTTCCTAGTAGGGAATTGACATTGTGGGACCACTGCCGATGGCCCCAAGAGGTGCAAGGTTCCTTGTCATAGCTATTGACTACTTCACAAAGTGGGTCGAAGCGAAGCCCCTAGTATCCTCAATAGGGAAACATATGGATAAATTTGTATGGGAGCATATTGTGTGCAGATTTAAAATCTCCTAAATTATAATCTTAGATAATAGGAAATAATTCATTAAAGGGATATTCCCAGTCTTTTGCTAAAAACTTAGTGTACTCTAATGTTTTACTTTGGTTTACCATCCCTAAACAAATGGGCAGTCAAGGTCACTAACCATGATATTGTCAAGGGCATGAAGCGAAGATTGGGAAAAACCCACCAAGGATGGATGTATGAGTTACCACATGTATTATGGGCACATAGAACAACTCTAAAATCTAGCAATGCGAAACTCCCTTTAGTCTAGTCTATGGCTCGAAAGCCGTAGTTCCCATAGAAATAAGTGTGGAAATAAAAAGAATCAAGGAATTCAAAGTTAGAGAAAATGAGAAGAGGCGTATAGAAGACCTCAATATTCTCGAAGAGCGAAGGAAGATAGCTTCTATTAGAGAAGCCTATTACAAGCACCAGCTGGAGGGATACTACAACAAACATGTTTGACCATCTACATTTAAACTAGGTACATACGTACTTCGACTTAACAGTGCAAGAAAAGCAGAGTTCCAAGGAAAAATGGGACCAACATGGGAAGGGCGTAGTAAAGAAAGCCTACGGAGACAGAGCCTACAAGCTAGAAACATTATCTGGCTCTCCCGTTGATCGAACATGGAACGGCTCAAACCTTCATAAGTTTTACATGTAAAATTTGCTATATATTGTTTTCTATAGTCATTGTTTTGACTATCTCTTTTTTTTCAAGGGAATCATCATAAGTGTAGCAAACTAAGTGTTCATACATGTGATGATGTAAATCTTTCTACACTATCAATGAAATAGATTCCTTGCAAATCTTTTGTGACGTTATTTACAACAAAAGATGTCGTAAGGCCACATTTGAGCCTTATTGTCATTTTGTAACTAAGTACTTAAAAGTTTCAATGTTCAAAAGGATGTAATAAGGCCACACTTGAGCCTTATACTTATACAAACATCCATAAAATTCACATTAATTTCCCCAAGGTCTTCATTTGAAACCTTGCGGGCTAAATCGAAGTGGGTCACAACCCTTCGTTATAAGCGAAGGACTGCTTGTAAACCTTGGTGAACATGATAAGGTCACACATGAGCCTTCGCTTATTAAAGCGTAAAAACACTATCTGAAAAAAGATATATAAGGGGTCAGACTGAGGTCCCCTATAGTTTCCCAACAAACAATACAAGGGAAAGTAAAACTACAATCAACAAAGTAGTAGCAAAATTTAGGATTACATTCCCATATCATTAAAAGTCCCTGAATGGTTAATATCCAAAGCTAATCATAAGGATTGGCAAAGCTATTCATATGATGGCCTACATAAACCATCAAAGTTAACAGAGAAACATTATTTAAGGCCAAAGCCTGTAGAACATAAAGTGCAAAAGTCACGGGTACACACCACTCGGATAGTCAAAATAATGCCTACAGGGTGACCTTTAACTAATTAGAACCTTCAAAGAAGAAGGTTTAGAATGTGATAGAGCAAGCTTTGTATGGAGATACTTTGGCTTCTTCGAGAGCAACTCTTCCACAAAGGCACACGAGCAGTAGCTTCGGCTATGAAAGGATAGAAGGTAGTGGCTAAGTCATCACCGACTTGATTGAATCTCTTCTTAAAAGAGGAACGATAGCCTGGTATCTTCTCTAAATCAAAAGGCTCCTTCAAAGCAGCCACCTCCTCAAAAGTTGTACACCTGCCATGGAACATAGCCGCTTTGACAAGTTAGGAAACTAGAAGACCCATCTCATCACTATGGACGAGCTCTGTGGCGATATAAGGAACAACTCTAGACACAACAGTGACACTATCTTTCCTCAACCATTAATCTCTTACAGCAGCTAGGTTTTAGAGCTCTTAAGTCTCTATTTTTTATATTCCAGCCCTTCGACTTTTGAGCGAAGGATAGACAGGGTCTACTCATAATTGACCCACTTCTTCTCTTCAAGAACGAGCCTGCTATACTCATTGTGAAGCCTGTCGACCTGCCCCTACAAGGTCTCAATCTTTGCACGCATGTCCAGCACAAGAGGATTCTTGTCCAAGTCCTGCAAGGCATCGTTACATTTCTTCTCAAGCTCAGCATAGGACTTGTCGTTCTCCCTCTCATTTTCCCTAATAGTGTCACAAGAGTACCTAGCCTTCGTCGAGGTAGATATAAGTGTAGAATAATCTTACACAAGTATGGAATGAATCACTTGGAATTTTAGAGAGAGAAAGAGGTGGTTGGATGAACACTTAGAGAGAAAGGAAACCTGTAATATTAGCTTAAGAAATGTGACAAATGAACAACCAACACCCTCTCCATGTGTGGAGAGGGTTTATATACGCCTAGCTTAACTAGCCATAGGCTTGTGTTATGGGCTTACAATGTAACTTTGGCCCAGTTAGCTTCCTAAGTATTACATAAGATTGTATAACTATTACAAAGCCTCGTGAGATCGATAATGATCGTCACTTCACTAAAAACTGAATTCCTAACAATCTCCCCCTAAGGGACGATCATTGAGATCTCATAAATGATCAACACTTTCTGTGTTCCTAGCAATCTCCCCCT
>BQNB010133974.1:0-18383 GCA_026074375.1 Tanacetum coccineum | reverse complement strand
GCGACCCCCTTATCTCTAAGGGGACCGGCCGTGTTAAAAGCGGCGGCCCCTTTATCACTAAGGGGCCGGCTACTTAAAATTGCCAAACACCCTCATTTCAGTGTTAATCACAATACCAAACATCCCACTTTGTCTTCCTCTTCCCTCTCTGCGACTGTGTGACGAAAACACAATCACCAAAACCACAAAATCCAACCTCTAAACTCAAAATCAATCCATTTTCGCAAGGGGAAAACACCAAGAACTTGATTAACAACATCTATTGTAAGATTTCCATACTTTTCTCTTTGGATTTCATCCAATTTTGCTCTTAATCAAAATTGGGTGTTTTTCAATTTTTTTGTGTTCTTTACATTCTTGTGATTAGAACTAGGTAATTCATAACTATAATGATTCTCATAGTAATAGATATTCGTAATTTCTAATAGGATTGAATCACTTTTTTTGGGTCAAAAATTTCATAAGGATATATATACATTTTCAAAATTTTTAAAAAATGAAAATTTTGAATAAAAACTTATACATTGTTGATTCATGCCAAAAACATGTTAAAATAATCATGTATTGTTTATCGGAACATACATATCTTAATATATATTTTTCGACATCACTAAACTAGTTTTATAAAACTAAGGGAGCGTTTGGATCATTTCATAGGATCATGGTCTAGAGTCGAAATGACCATCACTACATTTTGTCACGTGAATAAACACATAATAAACGTGTATTAGTCATCAATATCGTTTGTGAAGACGAATTGATCATTATATGGAATTATAAGAATTTGACCGAATTGTACGAGTGAGAGAGTGATAAATTCATGTTGGATCATGAATGAGATTAAAATACTCATCTGTTTGGACTTTGACTTGACTATAAAAGTCTAGAATGAATCGAGGAACAATTGGCTCATTGATCTCGAAAAGACAATTGAAGCGAACATTGGTGAACATTCGCTCAATGTCATTGGATTTGTAATAGAGTTGATCCACGACTCGTCCCTCGTGAATGCAACAGTTTTCGATTGGTTTATAGAATTGAGCAAGGACGGGAGAAAATCCGGGTATTTCAGATACTTTAAAAATATATGATTTGGTACGAGAGGTATCACCAATAATTGCTCGGGGAATGTTTATCACCTAAACAAGACAACAACAAAATAAAATATTAATACAAGAAAAAAAATGGCGTTTTAAAAAAAATATATGTGGAACAAAAATTACTTCGACTCTAAAAATAAAAGCCTAAGAAGTAATATAAACGTTTCTTAATTTATTTTTGACTCAATCTAGAGTATCGAAGAATATATATTAATTATATATTTCGACACCTAGTATAATCTCGTCAAGTGTTTCGATGCTAAATAAGTATAGTAGAGATTATTTTGATCTTAGACTAAAATTCTAGGAGATAATCCAAACGCTCTTTTATTAACATACAACTTGACTAAGAGCGTCGAAAGATATACATTACGTTGTATATTTCGCCGACTAAAGTGAGTTCATTATGTGTGGCTTAACAAAAATGGGATGACGTTTATTTTGACTCAAAATGACAGTTTAACGTGTTAAACCAAACACCTCTTTATTTTTATTAAATGTATCAATATATATATATATATATATATATATATATATATATATATATATATATAGGATCTTGCATCTCTTGCATACTCCCAAGACACTGAGAGACCGTATCATACCGATCTTCCTACTCCTGACTATATTCGTTGATTTCTTCAATTGGAACGTGTCGAGTTGAACCGCACCATCAAAAGCCAAAATGTTATTCTCATTCCTAATCAAATTCTTACCAAAGAATTAAGTCAAGACATGAAGCGTTATGAAGAACTCATTCGTGAGAATGTGCTCGGACTAGGAGGCCACCATGACCATCTTTCGGCTAGTCTCGCTCACATGTTGTATTGTATTGTTGCTAAAGATCAATATAATCTTACTTATTTCTTTGTCAGACAAATTGAATGTGCTCGGGCGACTCCAAATGCCAATCTTCCTTATGGAATGTTCTTGACTCGTCTTTTTCGACATGTCATGGAACATTACCCTCATCTTGATAATGGCATTTACAATGTCATCGATAGGGTCATGCGTCCACTCGCCTTGAAACAAACTCGAAAACCCTGAAGTAATCGTGGAATGCCTAAAGCCCGTCACTCTGTCTCATCATCATCTGAACATCATTATGGATCTTTATCTCACCATGGAGATAACGATGAAGATGATGATGCTTCTCGTGCTTGTACCCTATCTCTTCGTCACACCAGTAGCAGGAAGAAGGAAAAAATAAAAGTGGAGTGTTTGGTAATCAATTTTGCAAGAGGGAAGGTTGTTTGGCGATTTAAATATGCCGGTCCCCTTATTGATAAAGGGGCCGCCCATATCAACACGGCCGATCCCCTTAAAGATAAGGGGACCGCCTATCTGACGACCAAGTTTTTCTTGGTTTTTCAATTTTGACTAGTTTTTGTCAATATCAATTAACAAATAAAGTCGAGTAGCTACTAGTAATATTAATTTTCGATAATCTATTTGTCGAAAGAAGACGTTGAATACGAAAGAATAATACTTTAACACATTAATTACATTTCGATAAATTAAGTGAACTTAAATAATATCCAATGAAAATAATTATGTTTGTCAAGATTTATAGATCGAAGAGGCGGTTTAGAGATGATTTACGAAATTTAATTAACATTTTAATTAACCTTTCGTTAATTAAAAAATACTTTGATTACTTCGGATGAGATAATCAAGTTGTCAAGCCGAGAGAGGATTTAGTGACGTTTTTAATAAGCTTTTTGTTAATTGAATGGATTAATTACTTCGGATTAAATAATTAATAGTCACGATTTGGAGTTTTTGAGAGATGATTAATACGTGACGATAAACTAAAAGAATGGAGTCAAGGCTGGATAAGATGGTTCCGATAGACGTAGTTTATTGTAGACGTGTAGTCGAGGCGGACGTCGTAGTCGAAGGGAGTTTGTTTCATCCATAGTGTTTTGATGTCATGCCTTTCCGGCGTAAGATGTAAAACTAATCCTACTTCTATGTTAAATAATTATCCACTTACTTCACGTTTTCTTCTTAGGAATTTTTCATCATCTACGTGAGTTCGGCTACAATTGAACATAGAAGAATTTCCATTTTATAGTTTACATAGAGGAAATTCTAATCCAACTTACAATTAGAGAAGAGTTCATATGAAACAATTCTCTTAATTCTAAAAAACCAACAAATGACATTTCTAGAGACTACACTATTTTCTCAAGCTTAACCTTACTCTATTAACTATAACCTTTTAGTTTAGCAAATATTATTTGTAGCATAATATCACATAGTCATTTAACACTTCGCACATAAACTATATTCTAAGTAGTTGGGAAAGAAAGCGTACCTTTGCCTACAATGTGTTTTCTTCAACATCTTCAAGTGAGCAAGTTTTGAAAGAGAAATCTTTTAGTAATCCCGTCATAAAGATTTAAGAATGTATTCACTCATCGAATTCCAAACAGTGTTCATGAACAACTCAACTTAAATGTTGTAACGACTCAACCACTTGGTCCCCAATGTCTCATGGGTCCAAAACTGTTAGTCCCGAACATATTTTGCATAGGTTGCGTTTGATTCGGATACAAATAGGGTGGACATATTCCCCACGAAAAGAAGTTTGGTTGTTGTGAATAATTCCACATTGAATGATTATTATTAGGGTAATTTTGTCTGCCTTGATCTCTCCTAGGTTGTGGTGTTTTAGACCGAGGTTGAGGGTTATTAGTTCTTTTTGGAGGAGGAGTTTTAGATCTCATTTTAGGTTTAGTAAAATTTACTCCTTGATGGACCGGGTTGTTAAAGGACGGGTTTTTTTATAAAATTTACTTCATTGTCGCTTGCAATGGGAATTTTAGTATTATTTATAAGTATATATTTAGGTTTTGGGCTTGAGTTTGATTCTATTAGTTTTTCCTTAATAGACTTAGGTTCAACCTCTTGTGATTTTACAAAATTTATATGTTTAGTCCCACTTGTTGATGCTTTGTTTGAATTAAATCCTAGACCGGATTTATCTTCGGATAGTTTTATTTAAAAACTTATTATTTTTCGTAAGTAAGTTTACTTACTATTATTAAATTGATTAAGTTTAGAAATTTCTTCCTTAAGCTTTTCATTTTTAAACTTAAGGTCTTGACATATTTTACATTCTTCATTAACCTCTTTACCTTTTTCTAATTTAGATAGTTTATTTTTTAGTTCGAATACTTCATTTTCTAATCGATTTTTAATACTCCCTCTGTCTCTAAATAAGTGTCCACTATTGACTTTTGAAGTCAAACTTTTACAACTTTGACCTTAATTATTTCTTTTTGTGTTATATAATACTTGATGCAAAATATATGAATTGATTGGGTTTTAAATGTATTTTCATTAATTATTATATAACATAAACAAAATAATTTAAGGTCAAAGTTGATGGAAAAAGACTCTAAAAGTCAATAGTGAACACTTATTTAGGGACAGAGATAAAAAAAAAGAGAGAGTATGATTTAGTAATTTATTTTTAGCCATGACTTTTAGACCTATTTTGCATAATCGATTATATTCACTATCTAAGTCTTTTTCATCTAATGATGATAGGTCGTCACTAAAGTATTCAGTTTCGGAAGATACCTCATTGGATGCTTTAGCCATAAGACATTTTTCATCCTTAGTCTTTTTCTTCTCCTTCTTCGTTGCTATCACTCCATGATCCTCCGACGTAGGCTCCCTGATAATGGTTTCTTGATAGTTTTGGGAATTCTCCGATGAGATGATTTGGATCCCACAATATATGAAGCATTTTCGTTTTGCAATTTGTCCGTTCTTGTCTCATCTTTATTTCTTTGAGATGACTTTCTTTCATCATGTGGTTGTCTTACGAACCTTCCTCTTCTTTTGAATTTTTTTTAAAGTCTCTTACGGCCATGGCGTATTCATCGTCTTCACTTTCGGAGGTCGAGCTATCATCATCACTAGATTCCTTTTTAGCCTTCAACGCAAGAGATCTACTATGCTCTCTTTTGTCTTTTACCATTTCAGAATCTTTCTTAATTATCACTTCATAAACTTTCAAGTTTCCAATAAGTTCGTCAAGTGATAATGATGTCAAATCTTTTGACTCTTCAATAGCCGTAACCTTTACGCGCCATTTAGGATGAAGTGCCCTAAGAAATTTCCTAACATAGTTCTTGCTAGAAAAATCTTCATCAAGTGCTTTTAGACTAGTAATAATAGTGTTAAATCTAGCAAAAGCATTATCTATTGATTCTTCTTCCGGAATCGTAAATTGTTCATATTGTTGAACAAGAAGATCTATTTTGTTATCTTTGACTTGACTATTACCTTGGTGTGTGATTAATAAAGTATCCCAAATTCTTTGCATTTCACACATAAAAATTATTTCGTATTCTTTTTCGTGGCAAAGCGTTATAAATTACCATTTTAGCTTTATTATTTTTAGTCCAAGTTTCTTTTCTTAAGATCCATCGTTTTTGTTTTATCAAGATGGTATCTATTTACATCCTTTAGTTTTCGGGTTAGTTTGATAGGAGGAAAATCACCATAGCTAAATAAACATGCCAAAGATCTAGATCTTTTGATTCACGACACATAAGTTTCGAATCTATTTTTCTATTCTAATAAATAAATCCATGCACATTAAATAGTGGTGGTCTTTACATAGATTGGCCCTTCTAAATATTCTTTCCGATCCGATAATTGATCATGTTTTAAAATATAATTTATTTTAAAAATCTTGTTTGACATGGCTCCTGATACCAATTATGGAAAACTAGAAGGGGGGTTGAATAGTTTACCGCTTTTTAATTTGATATATAGTTTGTTTATAAAAACATAGATTCGACTTTATGTGATCTCAATATGTGCACAATATGAATAATACAAATAAGAAAATAAATGATATGAAAGACGAAAGATAAGAGTTAGAAAGATCAAACCACAACATAGGGATTTATAGTGGTTCGGTAACGAAGCACTTCTTCGCCCTACTCCACTCCTCGAGCACCAAACTCGAGAGTTCTCTTCACTATGTCAACAAACTCCCTTTAGGCGGAGAAAACCGTACACAACTAAGCTTACACCGTTTTTCGACACTAAGCCAAATGCCGAGTTCTAATCCTAGCTAGAACCAATCTAACACAACTTTTGTAACTTGAGGACTAAAATGCTAACCGCACTACTTCACGACAATTCACTACTTCACTTTACTTCACAACTTCTCTTCACTTCACTACTTCACTTCACTTCACAACTTCACTATGCTTCACAACTTCACTACACTTCACAACTTCACTACACCTAGACACTACTATGATCACACCAATCTAACACTACTTACAAAGATCACCACGATCTAACTATACTTACAATGATCACCACAATCTACCTAATACACACAAATACAAACACATCTTCACAGTATCCACAAATGATTAGAAGATATACTACACCTTCACAATTAACATAAAAAAACAAAACTCCGAATGACTTCTTGATTTATGATTATAAGAATATTCTTTTCTTGCACTTGAGAAATTATCATTTGATCACTTTTAAACAAAAGCTAAGATATTAATTATCAAAGGATTGTAGGAGAGTGTGGACTGATTTAGACTAGAAAATGAAATGGAGTTCAAATGGTGAGAAAAATCAGTGGGGAAACAGTCCCATATTTAAGGCAAACTCGGGAAGCCTTTTTTGTCCTGGCCGGACCCCCTTAATTCATGTGCCGGCCCCCTTAAAATTAAGGGGACCGCCTAGACAAGGATGCTCCTTTTTTGTCTTTTCTAGGAGAGGTGTTTTCTGGAATATTTCTAGCCGTTTTGGGTAGAAAATTTAAATTTAAAATATTTATTTTGAATAAAACATTTCTTTTAAATACAATTTTTTTTTGTAAAAGTTATAAAAATGTTTGTAACATTTTATAAAAAATGTGAGGTTGAATAAAAATTCATTTGATCATAAAATGCATTAAACATTTATTTATTCATACCTTTAAGTGATTAAATTTTCGAAATGAAAATTTACTACTAATTACTTGTTTACGAATAATTTTTCATTAATCGTTTTTACATTTTGTGATTATCAAAACGTAGAGAGGTCGAAAAATATTAATAACGTTTTTATGCATTATTTCTATCAACATATTTTTCGACCTCTCTACGTTTTGATAATCACAAAATGTAAAAACATTCAACGTAAAATTAAACGAAAACAAGTAATTAGTAGTAAATTTTTATTTCGACAATTTAATCACTTAAAGGTATGAATAAATAACTGCTTAATGCATTTTATGATCAAAGGAATTTTTATTCAACCTCACATTTTTTTATAAAATGTTACAAACATTTTTATAACTTTTACAAAAAAAATTTGTATTTAAAAGAAATGTTTTATTCAAAATAAATATTTTAAATTTAAATTTTCTACCCAAAAACGGCTAGAAATATTCCAGAAAATACCTCTCCTAGAAAAGACAAAAAAGGGAGCATCCTTGTCTAGGCGGTCCCCTTAATTTTAAGGGGGCCGGCACATGAATTAAGGGGTCGGCCAGACAAAAAGGCTCCCGAGTTTGCCTATAAATACTGGACTGTTCCCCACTGATTTTCTCACCTTTTGCACTCATTCTTTTCTGTCTAAAATCAGTCCACACATCTCCTACAATCCTTTGATCATTTAATCTTAAGCTTTTGTTTCAATGATCAAGCTTAAATTTCTCAAGTGCAGGGAGAAGAATATACCTTCTTATCATCAAATCAAGTAGGTATTGTAGATTTGTTTTGTTATTGTGAAGGTGTATTATATCTTCTAAATCATTGTGTGAATACTTTGAAGATGTGAATTGTCTTTGTGTGTAAGAAGGTAGATTGTGGTGATCATTGTAAGTATAGTTAGATTGTGGTGATCTTTGTAAGTAGTGTTAGATTGGTGTGATCGTAGTAGTGTCTAGGTGTTGTGAAGTTGTGAAGTGTAGTGAAGTTGTGAAGCATAGTGAAGTTGTGAAGTGAAGTGAAGTAGTGAAGTGAAGAGAAGTTGTGAAGTAAAGTGAAGTAGTGAATTGTCGTGAAGTAGTGCGGTTAGCATTTTAGTCCTCAAGTTACAAAAGTTGTGTTAGATTGGTTCTAGCTAGGATTAGAACTCGGCATTTGGCTTAGTGTCGAAAACGGTGGTAAATCTTAGATGTTTACTGTTTTTCTCCTCCTAAAGGAAAAAAAAAAAAAAAAAAAAAATTTGTTTACATAGTGAAAGAACTCTCGAGTTTGGTGGCTCGAGGAGTGGAGTAGGTCGAAGAAGGTGCTTCGTTACCGAACCACTTATAAATCCCATGTGGTTGTGTGGTTGATCTTTCAAACTCTATCTTCGATCTTTCATAACACATTATTTTTCTTATTTGTATTGTCATATTGTGGCACATATTTAATGATCACAATAAATCGAAATCTATGTTTTTATAAACAAACTATACATCAAATTAAAAAGCGGTAAACTATTCAACCCCCCTTCTAGTTTTCCATAATTGGTATCAGGAGCCATGTCAAACAAGATTTTTAAAATAAATTATATTTTAAAACATGAATCAATCTATGGAATCGGAAAAATATTTAGAAGGGCAATCTATGTAAAGACCACCACTATTTTAAAGTGATGGATTTATTTATTAGAAAAATAGATTCGAAACTTATGTGAAATCAAAAGATCTAGATCTTTGGCATGTTATTACCTATGGTGATTTTCCTCCTATTCAAAATAATCCCGAAACTAAAAAGGATGAAATTGTACCATTTGATAAACAAAACGATGATCTTAAAAAGAAACTTGCTAAAAATAATAAAGCTAAAATGGTAATTTATAACGCTTTGCCACGAAAAGAATACGAAATAATTTTTATGTGTAAAATCGCAAAAGAAATTTGGGATACTTTATTAATCACACACCAAGGTAATAGTCAAGTCAAAGATAACAAAATAGATCTTCTTGTTCAACAATATGAACAATTTACGATTCCGGAAGAAGAATCAATAGATTAATTGCTTTGCTAGATTAACACTATTATTACTATCTAAAAAGCACTTGATGACGATTTTTCTGCAAGAACTATGTAGTGAAATCCTTAAGGCACTTCACCTAAATGCGCGTAAAGTTAACGGCTATTGAAGATCCCTAAGATTTTGACATCATTATCACTTGACGAACTTATTGAAAACTTGAAAGTTTATGAAGTGATAATTAAGAAAGATTCCAAAATGGTAAAAGACAAAAGAGAGCATAGTAGATCTCTTGCGTTGAAGGCTAAAAAGGAATCTAGTGATGATGATAGCTCGACCTCCGAAAGTGAAGACGAGGAATACGCCATGGCCGTAAGAGACTTTAAAAAAAATTCAAAAGAAGAGGAAGGTTCATAAGACAACCACATGATGAAAGAAAGTCATCTCAAAGAAATAAAGATGACAAGAACGACAAAAGCAAAAGAAAATGCTTCAAATGTGGAGATCCAAATCATCTCATCGGAGAATTCCCAAAACTATCAAGAAACCATTATCAAGGAGCCTACGTCAGGGGGGGGGGGGGGGGTGGGGGGAGAAGGAGATCAGAGTGATAGCGACGAAGAAGGAGAAGAAAAGACTAAGGATGAAAAATGTCTTATGGCTAAAGCATCCAATGAGGTATCTTCCGAAACCGAATACTTTAGTGACGACCTATCATCATTAGATGAAAAAGACTTAGATAGTGAATATAATCGATTATTCAAAATAGGTCTAAAAGTCATGGCTAAAAATAAATTACTAAATCATACTCTCTCCGTCCCTAAATAAGTGTCCACTATTGACTTTTAGAGTCTTTTTCCATCAACTTTGACCTTAAATTATTTTGTTTATGTTATATAATACTTAATGAAAATACATTTAAACCCAATCAATTCATATATTTTGCATCAAGTATAATATAACACAAAAAGAAATAATTAAGGTCAAGTTGTAAAAGTTTTTACCTTCAAAAGTCAATATTGGACGCCTTATTTAGGGGGTGGGAAACCCAAAAACGGAAGGATTATTATAAATCGATTTAGAAAGATGAAGTATTCGAACTAAAAAATAAACTATCTAAATTAGAAAAAGGTAAAGAGGTTAATGAAGAATGTAAAATATGTCAAGACCTTAAGTTTAAAAATGAAAAGCTTAAGGAAGAAATTTCTAAACTTAATCAATTTAATAATAGTAGTAACTTACTTAAGAAAATAATAAGTTTTCAAAAACTATCCGAAGATAAATCAGGTCTAGGATTTAATTCAACCGAAGCATCAACAAGTGGTACTAAACATATAAATTTTGTGAAATCACAAGAGGTTGAACCTAAGTCTATTAAAGAAAAACTAATAGAATCAAACTCAAGCCCAAAACCTAAATATATACTTATAAACAATACTAAAATTCCCATTGCAAGCGACAATGAAGTAAAAAGTTTTATAAACCGTCCTTAAAACACGAAGTCAAATTTACTAAACCTAAAATGAGATCTAAAACTCCTCCTCCAAAAGAACGTAATAACGCCTCACCTCTCTAAAACACCACAACCTAGAGAGAGATCAAGGCAGACAAAATAACCCTAATAATAATCATTCCAATGTGGAATTATCACAACAACCAAACTTCCTTTCGTGGGGAATATGTCCACCCTATATGTATCCGAATCAAACGCAACCTATGCAAAATATGTTCGGGACTAACAATTTTGGACCCATGAGACATTGGGGACCAAGTGGTTGAGTCGTTACAACATTTAAGTTGAGTTGTTCATGAACACTGTTTGGAATTCGATGAGTTAATACATTCTTAAATCTTTATGACGGGATTACTAAAAGATTTCTCTTTCAAAGCTTGCTCACTTGAAGATGTTGAAGAAAACACATTGTAGGCAAAGGTACGCTTTCTTTCCCAACTACTTAGAATATAGTTTATGTGCGAAGTGTTAAATGACTATGTGATATTATGCTACAAATAATATTTGCTAAACTAAAAGGTTATAGTTAATAGAGTAAGGTTAAGCTTGAGAAAATAGTGTAGTCTCTAGAAATGTCATTTGTTGGTTTTCTAGAATTAAGAGAAATTGTTCATTATGAACTCTTCTCTCATGTAGTTGAATTAGAATTCTCTATGTACCACTATAAAATGGAAATCTTCTATGTTCACTTGTAGCGAACTCACGTAGATGAAGAAAAGTGAGTAAGTGGGTAATAATTAACATAGAAGTAGGATTAGTTTTACATCTTACGCCGGAAAGGCATGACATCAAAACACTATGGATGAAACAAACTCCCTTCGACTACGGTGTCCGCCTTGACTACACGTCTACAATAAACTACGTCTATCGGAACCATCTTATCGAGCCTTGACTCCATTCTTTTAGTCTATCGTCACGTATTAATCATCTCTCAAACACTCCAAATCGTGACTATTAATTATTTCATCCAAAGTAATTAATCCATTCAATTAACAAAAATCTTATTAAAAACGTCACTAAATCCTCTCTCGGCTTGACAACTTGATTATCTCATCCGAAGTAATCAAAGTATTTTTTTAATTAACGAAAGGTTAATTAAAATGTTAATTAAATTTCGTAAATCATCTCTAAACCGCCTCTCGATCTAAAAATCTTGACAACATAATTATTTCATTGGAAATTATTTAAGTTCACTTAATTTAACGAAATGTTAATTAAATGTGTTAAGTATTTTTCTTTCGTCTTCAACGTCATTCTTTCGACAACTAGATTATCTAAAATAATATTACATATTAGTCTCTCGACGTAATTTTGATAATTGTGAAATATTTGACGAAAAACTAGTCAAAATGAAAAACAAAAAAAAACTTGTCGTCATATAGGCGTCCCCCTTATCTTTAAGGGGATCTGTGGCCGAGTTAATATGGGGGGACCCCTTTATCAATAAGGGTAACGCGGCCCTTCATTAAATCGCCAAACAACCTTCCCTCTTGCAAAATTGATTACCAAACACTCCACTTTTATTTTTTCCTTCTTCCTGCTACTGGTGTGACGAACACACACACTCAAAAACATTAAAATTAAATACCCAAAATCAAAATTCATCCAATTTTACAAGGGGCAAACACCTACAACGTGATCAACAACATCTATTGTAAGATTCACCGTACTTTTCTCTTTCAATTTCATCCAATTTTGTTCTTAATCAAAATTAAGAAGTTGTACAATTTCAATTTTTTGTGTGACCCTTAATATTCTTGTTATTACGTCTAGGAAATCCATAACTATAAATGATACCGTAGTAATATGATTTCAAAGAATTCAATAAGATTAAAGCCACTAAATTATTGATTGGGTCTAAAATTCATATAAATATTTCGAAATTTTTTAACTAAAAAAATTTCCAAACAAAAACTTGTACATTATTGATGCATACCAAAAACATGATAAAAACAATCATGTATTGATTTTCAAAGCATACATGACTCAATATATATTTTTCGAATCAATAGGTGAAATTTTATAAAAATAAAGGGTTTTGTTCATATCCAGGATTATAGTCAATAGTCTAAATACCTTCACCACATTTTTGTCACGTGTATAGACACATAACTAACTTATATAAGTCATCAAGATATATATATAAAATAAAATAAAGGGGAACTAATATATATAAAATATATATATATATAATAAATATAAATATATATATATATTTGAAACATTTAGAAAAAAACAAAAAAATAAAGGGGACACTTGGTTTAACGTTTAGAACATGTCTATGTCTTGATGTCAAAACATACACCATTTCATTTTTTGTTTTCGTCAAGTCACACATAAAGAACTCACTTTAGTCGGTGAAAAATCAACTTAAAGTATATCTTGTCAATGTTCATGAGTCCAAGTCGTATATTAATATAAGAGCATTTGGATTACTCTAGAATGTTTATGTCTAAGAGTCGAAATAATCCCTACTCTACTATTTAGCATGCGAAACACTTGACTGGTGGGGGTTGGGGGGAGGGTATTTATACTAGGTGTCAAAATATATAATTAATATATATTCTAGATACTCTAGATTGAGTCAAAAATAAATTAAGGAACGTTTGGATTACTTCTTAGGTTTTTATTTTTAAGTCAAAGTAATTTTTGTTCCACATATGTTGTTTTTAAAACATCAATTTTTCTTATATATCTCTATTATAGTAATAATTATATTTTGGTGTTGTCTTATTCAGGTGATAAATATGCCTCGAGCAATTGTTGGTGATTCCTCCAGCACTAAATCCTATATCCCTAAAGTATCCAAAATACCCCGATTCTCTCGCGTCCTTGCTTAATTCTATAAACCAATCAGAAACCATTGCATTCTCGAGGGCCGACTCTTGGATCAACTCTATTTCAAATCCAACGGCATTGAGCGAATGTTCACCAATGTTCACTTCAATTGTCTTTTCGAGATCATCTAACCAATCATTCCTCGATTCATTTTAGACTTTTATAGTCAAATCAAAGTCCAAACCGATGAATACGGTTATCTTCTAATTTCATTCATGATCTAACATGAAATCATCACTCTCACTCTCGCACAATTTGGTCAAATTCTCATAATCCCATATAATGGTCAAGCCGTCTTCTCGAATGAATGGGATCTTGCATCTCTTGACTATTCCCAAGAGACTGAGGGACCATATCATACCGATCTTCCTACTACTGACGGTATTCGTCGATTTCTTTAATTGAATCGTGTCGAGTTAAACCGAACGAGAAAAAAGGAAAAAAAAAAAAGGAAGGAAAAAGATAGAAGGGAAAAAAAATCAGAGAAGTGAGGAAAAAAAGGGAAAGAAAAAAGAAAAAGATAGGAAAAAAAATGAATAAATTAAAAAAAAAAAAAGGAAAGAGGATAAAATAAAAAAAAAAAAGATCAAAATCAAACGTCGTCTCACACCTAAACAATTCTTACCAAATAATTAAGTCAAGACATGAATCATGGGAAGAACTCATTCATTATAAATGTGTCGAATTAGGAGGCCACCTGAACATCTATTCCAGCTAGTCCTCGCTCCATGGTTGTATTGATATTTTGCTGAAGAACAATATAATCTTGCTTATTTCTTTGTCAAACAAATTGAATGTGCCCGGGCTACTCCAACCGCAAATCTTCCTTAGGCGTGTTCTTGGCTCGTCTCTATCGACATGTTATGAAACATTATCCTCATCTTGACAATGGCATTTACAATGTCGTTGATCAAGTCATGCGTCCACTCGCTCTAAAACAAACCCGAAAACCCCGAAGTGATCGTGGTAAAGCCCGTCACTCCTTCTCATCAACATCCGCCCTAATAACTATGGATCTTCATCTCACCAAGGAGATGATGATGAGGATGATGGTGCTTCTCGTGCTAGTACCACATCTCCTACCACCTATCTTAACTCCCTATCGTCCACTCAATTACCAAAGACACGACATTCCACTTCTTCACAACAAGATGATGATCTTCTTTTCAAGCGATAAACTATCTTGCTTAATCAATCTCAACAAATCCATGAAGAAGTTAGAGGTGGATTCAAATCATTCGGGAAAGCATTGCGAGGGGTCTTCGGGAAGAAAAGAGAAACGAAGATGGTAAATGATGAATAGTTTGGTAGAATAGACTGTTTAGGACATTAAAGTGCACTTGTTTACTAATGTATAATTTTCTATCAACCTGAACTTATTCAGGAGGATGTGAACTTGTTTACGTTCCAAAAAAAAATTAGAATGAAATCATGCATCTTTATTCCATGAATTTTTGTTAAGTATTTCATGCATATATGATATATTTGTTTCATGCATATATACATTCACATAGGACTTGCTGCAAATTGATCACCAAAACACAACCTTTCTTACAAAATTTTAGCAAAAATAAAATTTTTGGCCGTCTAAAAAGTATCATAAGGGCGGCCTCTTAGCTCATAAGGGCGGCCCCCTTATCAATAAGGGGGCCGACGCCATAGATAAGGGGGCCAGCCATACAGATCACGAGTTTTACTGTTTCTTTCTGCTTTTTGACTCCCTTTTACCTAGCCTCAGCTATCCTTACCCATAAAACTCTAACACATTTTTGGAAACCCTTGAACCAATTCAAATTCATTCCATTTCCAAACTATTCTCTTCCAATAAATTCCCTCCAAATGTTTACCACCACTTCATCATCTTCTTCATCCATAATCAACCACCATAAACCTTCATGGCATCCACTAAAGCTTCTACCTCAAAACTTTCCAAAAGACCAAGAATCAACATAATACCACCAAAACAACTATTTATTGATCTCACTAATAATGACACCAAAACTCCTTCTCCAAATTATAAAGTCTTATCACCAAGTGCCCCAAATGCACCCTCAAAAACTCCATCCACCGTGGCCACTTTTTCATCCTTCATTGATTCCAAACTCAAATCACCAACCTCCTCCTCCAAGAGTACCTCCACCACCTCCAACTCAAGAAAGTGGATCCATGGACATCACTCTCACTCTTTCACCAATCACTCCACTTGACATCCAATTTAATACTCCGTCACCTTCAATACCATCACCACCTCTTTTTGGTCATCCTATTTCTTGGAATCTAATTGAAGCACATGGAGCAACATGCTTGTGTTGCATCTACAACCGTAGACTTATCATTGGCTTAAGTAAAGAACTTCAATATATGTTCATCTATATCCAACACATGCTCTCACAACCACCACTACCAAATTCGCCACCACCACCATTACTTTCTCCAAACTAAACATACTTTATGTTTAGTCACACATGTTTTAAATAATTGCCAACCAAACCTTTTGCAAGCAAGTCCTATGGAATTCTAGAAATATAAAGACCTTTGTAGCTTTTATCAATGTATGATGTATTATTATGTCTTAAGCATAATATTCTTTAATGCATGCTAGTTGTATGATTGTGTGTTACACGCAATTTTTTTATGCTGAATGAATGGGCTTTTATGCTTTTAAATAAGTGATTGGTAAACTTGTTAGTTGTCTCCTACATAAATATATAGTTGAGTTTCCTTAATTCATGGTTGGCCAAACTTTATTGTCACCATATTTAATTATTTCTTTTTGCTATATGTTACAAACATTGTTTGTTTGTTCCTCTAACTTGTTTTTGTAGCAAAGATACCATAGCTCGATTCTTTGGTGCCCTCGAACGAGGGGGAGCACACATCAAGGGGGAGCGTTCATTCAGTCGATTCTACGTGTAGTCATCGACGAAGCCTTTTTGATTCTACAAAAGGGAGAGAAATAGAAATAAAAGTCACTAAATACTTGTTTAAAAAGAATTTTACATTTAATGAGTTTAGTGAAGAAAGATTTTTTGTATAGGCTTCTGTTGATATAAATAACGCCTAAAACGTTATTAATATTTTTCGACATCTCTACGTTTTGATAATCACAAAATATAAAAACGTTCAATGTAAAATTAAATGTAAAACAAGTAATTAATAGTAAATTTTTATTTCGAAAATTTAATCACTTAAAGGTATGAATAAATAAATGCTTAATGCATTTTATGATCAAATGAACTTTTTATTCAACCTCACATTTTTTTATAAAATGTTGCAAATATTTTTATAACTTTTACAAAATATTTTCTACATTTAAAAGAAATGTTTTATTCAAAATAAATATTTTGAATTCAAAATTTCTATCTTAAAACGGCTAGAAATGTTTCAGAAAACACCTCTCCTGGAAAAAACAAAAAAGGGAGTGTCTGAGCCTGGGCGGCCCCCTTAAATATAAGGGCGGCCCCTTAGTGATAAGGGGGACGGCCATGGAGCTAAGGGGGTCGGCCAAGCCAAAACGCTCACAGCTTTGCCTATATATAGCAGACTGTTTCCCACTGATTTTCTCACCTTTTGCACTCATTCTTTTCTGTCTAAAATCAGTTTATACATCACCTACAATCTTTTATAAGCATTTGTTTCCAAGCGATTTAAACTTAAATCCTCAAGTGCAAAAAAAGAATACTTCTTATCATCAAGTCAAGAAGTATTGTAGTTTAGTTTGTGTTGTTGTGAAGATTGTATCATATCTTGTAAATCATTTGTGTACATTGTAAAGGTGTGTATTGTAGTTATGTAGATTGTGGTGATCATAGAAAGTATAGTTAGATAGTGGTGATCATAGTAGGTAGTGTTAGATTGTGTTAGATGGTGTGATCGTGGTAGTTCTAGGTGAATTGAAGTTTGTGAAACGTTGTGAAGGAAGTTGAGTAGGGAAAAGTGAAAGAGAAGTTGAGAAGGAAGTGAATTTGTGAATTGTTGTGAAGTAGTGCGTATATTTTTAGTCCTCAAATAACAAAGTTGTGATAGATTGTTTCTAGCTAGATTATAACTCGACATTTGGCTAGTGTCAAAAATCGGTGTAGCTTATTTGTGTACGTTTTCTTCGCCTAAAGGAGTTGTAGACATAGTGAAGTAGAACTCTCTAGTTTGTGTCGGGGAGTGGAGTAGGGCGAAAAGGTGCTTCGTTACCGAACCACTATAAATCCTTGTGTTGTGGTTTGATCTTTCTAACTCTTATCTCTTGTCTTTCATATCATTTATTTACTTACTTGTATTGTTCATATTGTGCACATATTGAGATCACATAAAATCGAATCTAAGTTTTATAAACAAACTATACATCAAATTAAAATGCGGTAAACTATTTAACCCCCCTTCTAATTTTCCACATACCCAAAATATAACAATTGAATGCATAGTGTACAATGATTTTAAAGCATGTTTGGGTAAATATGAAATTTCCATCTTTATATAGGGGAAATATGAAATTGCCTCCGAGTTTTAAAATGACCACTATATTATAATGGAGCAATTTCATATTTCTCCTCTTTTAAAGATGATAATTTCATATTTGATTTAGGTTCATTTGGATACAAAGTTTTTTGTGGATACCAGGGGACCAATCTCCACCCTTCATCTTCATCTTAATCTAATGGATAAGATTAAACCAAAAATTATTTTCAACCTTTTTTTTCAAATCTTAATATCTCTCAAACCGTTAATCGTCAAGCGAAAAAAAATATACCATCACGATGAGCATTTAATTATCTTTCTATAGATATCCACTTTGATATACTTTCGACAAAAAAAAAAATTCAAGTTTTTTTTACTTTTTTCACTTTTTTTTCACATTTTCTCACTTTGATATACTTTCGACAAAAAAAAATTCCGTTTTTTTCACATTTTTTTACTTTTTCTCATTGAAACTTGCATGAGAATCATATATGATATTTAGATTTACTGTTAAAT
>BQNB010133973.1:1846-18383 GCA_026074375.1 Tanacetum coccineum | reverse complement strand
TATCTTTTGATGCAACCTTCAACAGCAACAAGTAAGTGAATCACTGTTTTTGGCTTTATAATTAGGCTTATTTTAGGAATTACAAGTGATCCCCTTTGAATCTCATGTGATTCTAGTTGAATCTCAAGAGATTCTTTTGGAATCTCATGTGATTCTACTGAATCTCATCAGATTTCTCTTGTGATTCCCTTCGAATCTTATTAGATTTCACTTGAATCTCATGTGATTCTAGTTGAATCTCAAGAGATTCTTCTGGAATCTTATGTGATTCTTCTGTTCTCACAAGTACTAACAAAATGATTTTTATATAGTTACAACATGAAGTTTGTACCATTCATTGTAACACCCCTCTCTGATGAAAGGCATCACTTCATAACCATGGCGTCATATCAAAGCATAAAAGGCATAAAACATAACTGATAACGTAACAAGGTGGAAAGCCGGAAACAAACATCGGCTCCCATTATGAAGTTTAACATGCATAAACATAAAAGAAGTTTGAAGAACAAAACATGTGTCCAAAACATAAGTCTTGCAAGTGTCAACGATAATAGAAGGGAAGCTAAAGGGTCTCTTCCTAAGCACAATCTCTCATGCCCAACTCCCTCTAGTTACCTGCCGTAAGAAACATGAAAAGAATACGGCTGAGCATAACGCTCAGTGAACGGATATAATGATAATGAAATAATAAACATAAGTCCTGGATAAGGAATATAAAGCAGCGGAAAGATTCATGAGTGTCATGAGAAACCTGGAGAAATATGTCATGAAGAATAGCAATGAACATGTAAAACATGGTTGTTAAGATGTAAAAGTATAATGGAATGTCATATGTACAATAGCTTCTCCGTACCCTTCCGTGGGTGCCCGAAGTAGCTCTTCCATGGTACATCAACAATAGTTCGAATCTCGGGTTCGACTATGTTAGAAACTTGTTTTCTTAGTTGTCTTGGAATTGTGACGTTTGAATTATTAGGATAATTGGAACGTCTAGTGCGCATGCACTATTTAAAGAAAATAGAAAAATATAAAAAAAATAAATTTTGTTTTTTTCAAAAGTTTATTCACAATCTAATTTTAACGGACAACGAGATAGACAACTTGAACCAAATAATCAAACTTACTTCACGGTAGCTCTTAAAAATTTTACTTTTTAAGGTGAGCCGTATTTCGTAAGTGACACAAATGGTAAGTTTTTAAATCTTTTATTCGAGTTGGGAACTTATTATGGATAATACCTCAATTGAAGGTATTATTTGTTGGTGTTCTTTTACCAACTTTGTAACTTTTTAAATATTCACTAATTAACGAGAAAAATCGAAAAATCCGGAAGAGCAAATATTTTTGTATATATTTTTTTGTTTTTTTTGTTTTTAATCTTCTAAAAAGAAAAGAAAAATATTTTTTTACTTTTTATATTTTTAAATTTTTTTTTGATTTTTTTAAAAGCGTAACTTTCGAAGACGAAAGGTTCTCCAAATCACGATCGACAAACTTCAAACGAAAGAATCTTAATCACAAATCCCCGGCAGCGGCGCCAAAAATTTGATGTAGCAATTCTATACATGTAAGATAATATAATAAGTATAGAAAATTACCAAACTACCCTTGAGGACAAAAGTAGTAAGGAAAATTCTCACAAATATATAATACTACGTATATTAACCGGTAAGTGATTACCGGGTCGTTTTCCCAAATATTTATGAAGTTGAGACCCCGTTTGTTGTTCGGACAATGATTTGAATTGGTTCAAAGATGATTTGTTTCCTAAAATCCTAAAAGTGAGCAAATTAAAGGACAATTAAACCTAACTTTAATAGCGGGAAATTAAACCTTAACTAAAAACGCAAAACGGGAACCCTTTAAAAATCCTAAATTTCCAAAAATTAAACCTAAAATGAATTTTTCTCTTTTAATAGACTCTAATTGAATAAAAAGTAAGTATAAAGAAAACTAGAATAAAAACGGAATTGAAATGAGCTTAAAAATACGAAAACCGTGAACGAAAACGAATCTCGTTCTTTAAAAAATTGAAATTTGACAATTTTAACCCTACGGAAGCAAAACTAATTTTTCTAGAAACTATATGAATAAAGAAAATTTTCTAAAAAAGAATTATATTTTTTTGATTATTTTTCTATTTTTTATGAATTTTTAAAGTTTTTAATAAAAAAGAATTTTTAAAACACAATACAACTAATATAAAAATTCTAAAAAAATTATAGAAAGTAGCTTGAACTAAGAGGAATCTAGGAAAAATAAGTTGGGAAACACAGCTTATCGAATAAGCTGTGTAATAAGCTAAAACAGCTTATTATACTAAAAAGGCTAAAACGTATATAAAAGATAAATAATGTAAAGAAACTACTGGATGAGCTAATGTTTAGCGTGATGTTGTTGTTTTGGTGTTAAAACGCTGGAAGTTGTAAAGGTCCAGGGTACGAGCCTTGCTCACCCGGGGCCGTCCCACTTTCCAAGTGTTTTAATTTTTTCCATTTTTTATTAACTTTTTTAAAACTCTTGAAAAATAAGCATCTAATTGTAAAACAACTAATTTTATAAACTATAAATAAGCTCAGAAATAAGCTAAATAAGACAGAAAAGCTTAAACTCTACTAAACTAATAAAAAGCTAATTGTTTGCATTTTTAAGGAGAATAAGTAAACCAAATAGAGAAATAAGCTAAACTAGATAATATCAATTCTAAATAATCGCAACAAAGAATAAAAAATAATCAGCTATTTATCTAATAAGCAAGAATGAAGCATAAGAACTCAAGCCTTAGCTAACTTAGAAGTTAGTACTGCCAGTTAAGCACTTAAGTCTGCTTAACTAATAAAAAGCAAATAAGCTCAAATAAGTAAACGACAAAACCAGATAAGCTAAGTTGGACCTATACTAACCTAATAAGCTAAACTAAACCTAAATAAGCCATAACAAGATAAGCAAGATATGCTTAAATAAAGAAATAAGCCTTAAGGAGTAAATTGTTAACCAAACAACCCTTTAAGGCACCTTTGAGCTTAATTTTCAATAAGCTAAAGAATCCTTATGGACTTTTGGCTTATTACCTTAAGAAGTACACCTAAAAGACTACTTAAAACAACTTTTGAAATTCAAGAGCTTAATGAAAAGTCTTGTTGAAAACAACTTATATACTAAGAACACTAGTTACTTTTGGTTTTGAAAATGAAAAATGCTGAATTTAAAGGCTAAAAACAGATAACTAAATAAGCTACTTTTGGAAAACTAAGTTAAGACAGATTAACCACTACCCTAGATCTACTTGTATGCCAAATATCTAAATCTAATATCCATATCAATACCTTATGAGAATTGATCATGAAAAAAAAACTACTTGTCTTCGTAAACTGCTGGTGCAGTTTGCACTTGAGTGAACAAAACCTTAAAATATTTGATGCAGACTTAAAACACTACTTCTAACACTCATGAAACGCACAACTAAGAGCAAATAATCATTATCCAATTACTAGAATCACTAGAACATAGGTATATGCAAATGATGCCATAACAAACTTAGACTTTTATTAATCTAACTTATGAAAACTCACTTAACTCTAACCTAGCTTATAAATCTAGCATAAACTGACTTAGATGAAAGATTAAAACCAAAATCCTAAGACCAAATGGCCACTAGCAGTACTAACTTGTAGTTAGTACTGCTATGCCAAACACCCCTTTAAAAACACTCAATTCCATTTAAGCTTATGAAAATGAAATCTACTTAATAAAACTTGATTACCAAATAACAAACAACTATTAACAGAACTTATGAGCTTATACCAACAATCAAGAAAACAGAATCATTAAGCTACTAGTTAAACTAATATTTTTGGATTTTTATTGATTTTTAAGATAAAATATGAAAAACTATGATCTAAACTACTAAACTTGAAAACAGATGATCAAACATATTTAATAAGCACAGTAAGACAGATTTAAGCACTAATAAGCAAGTAATAAGCTGAAAATAAGCAAATGCAATTATTAAGCTAAGAGACTTGAAATTTAAAGAAGACTTACAAAAGCCTTAGCTAAACAAAGGCTTTAAAAGCTCAAGGAGCTTCTTCAAGCTCTAGCTTATCACTAGGATAAGCTAGTAAAGTCCTATGAGCTCATCCATTGCTAGCTCATCATCCAAAAAGCTTAATCCCATTTAGCAAAGGTAATAGACTGATTTTAATTGTTCAAGTATATTAGATGACTAATTTGAACTCAATCTGAGTCATAAGACACAGGATATCTTTAAGATGAGCATAATAGAAGCTTATGAAACATTAACAGCTTATTAAACAGAATTTGAATAAAAGTAAGCTTTAGAAAGTAAAGAGCAAATTAAGGAAACTTAAATTGTAATAATAAAGCAGCTGATACAATTACAGAAAAGGAAATTACACTAGCTAACAATAAGGTAAAACATTTTAAAAAGAAAATCTAAAATTTAATAAGCTGAAAAAAATGAAAAAACTAGCTATCCTCTGAAATTATTGTGATGAGGTCTGCTTTTATAGAGGCTGGAGAAGCTTCTGAGCCTTGAGTCTGTTACACGCTCCTTGTAATCTCGTACCTTAATTCTTTGCCCATCATTGGATCCATCCTTATGACCGTTAGATTGATTGAGTGAGCACACGGATTGCCAACGTGGCATTTCGTGTGTCAGACTCGTTGTGCTTCTTTTACAAGTACTTTATTGTAAAATTCCAATTTTTTGTGTATTTCTTTATTTATCCGCGTGTCATTCTTTGTGGGGATCAACCAATGGAATGCTCTTATGACGTTTTCTCTTGCCAAGTTGTACCTTGGTACTTGAATCATAAAGCCATATCATCAATTGCCATTTACCCTTTGATTTGAGTTGGGTTAAACGCGAAGACGATGATGAACAGTAAAAATGTCTTCCCGCGCCATTTTTATCTTTTTATACCTTAGTTTGACCCGCGGGTTTGGGTCGTTGACCTGGGTTGGGTTTTTTTATAAAAAGAAATGGGCGGGGGTTGTTTGTTTGGGTTATTATAGAAAGATAACGACCGTTATCTCTTTATAAAAATAGATAACGGTTGTTTAGAGCTTAAGGGACTTATGGTAAAATTAGGTTTAACATTTAGGGCTTTTGTGGTATTTTGAGGGTTTTGGCATTTTGTGTTTGACCAAGCTTTGACCAAAGGTTGACTTTTGTTGACCATTGATAAATACTCCCGGCTCTTTTGCACTCTTTTCGTTCCCGTGTTCGTGTTTGTCCGGATTTGACCGTTTCCTTGTGTTATTTGCACTATCTGTACATACACAATCATAAAGACAAAACAAGCAATATACAAGCATTTTATGCACAATTTTATCTTTTAATGGCTATTTTTAGTATAGAAAGGATATGTGATTTCTCACATATCAGCCATCTACCTTATCATATATTTTTTATAATTCTCCCAAACATGTTTAGCCCTTTAAAAAAAACTAGTCGAGTACCCGCGCAATGCGGCGACGTGTACCCGGTAACTAAATATAGTGGCGAGCAAACGCTGTTCATTTATATGTTTTTTCTAACATAACTTTACAAAATAATGACAAGTTTTAATTAAAATAACTATTAACCATACCGATGCAACTATTTCACATCCAAATAACATAAGGTTCAAATTAAAGAGAGTAACATAAGTAATTAAAGACATAAATTAAAGATAACGTCAATACAAAAGAAATGTAATAGACATTGAAAAAGATAACTCGTTAACAATATAATAATCGACTAAAATAATTAAGAACCTAATTGTTTACAAAAAAAATATATTTTTACCTTAACGATTGATGAAGATTTGACTTATCGAAATGTATCCAAATGTTAAACCCATTGAAGTTATAAATTTTAGATTAAAATTTTAAAATGGATTATTAATGTCAATCATGTATATATATAATTCACAAATCAACTTTTTTTTATATAAAGCAGTAGAGATACATACTATTAAATAAGTGGTTTCAACATTAAATGTTTGTAACCACCTTGACCTTCAACATTAACTTAAAGACCATGATTATGGTCATCTAACCACTGATTAATGCTCATAACACCTTTTGACCATGAGTTACAAACTCTTTTAAATGAGCTATTATTAACACATGCTAATTAAAAAATGTATACATCCATGCTTCACCATCAAAAAGAAATCAAGCTGCTCAAAATATTCATATAGATCTAACAAAAAGTACATTGGACATGGTAATATTCATATGAATATGCCAAAACCGCTCAAAATCACCAAACAAATACACCAAAATTACCTAGCGCACTTAAATCACTTAGTCCACCAAAGCCATGATCATTAGCTTGGCAGACGGAGAAGACAATAGCGGCGGTAGCGGCTGACGGCACATGATGTTGGCAAAGGTGGCGGCAGAACTAAACGGCAGTGGCGACAAAATCTGATATGTGAGACAACGGAATTTGATGGTTTGAAGAAAAAGAGAGAGAAAGGTGTTTATGTTTTTAAGAGAGATAAAATAAAGAGATGAAAATGATGTAATAAATTTTGTTAGTGTGTTAGTTTGTGGTTTACACTTAAATGATGTTTAATGGACCGTTACAATTGGACCACATGAATGCATTAAAATGGACTATTACAAAATAAGCATGTTACGAAATAAAGTGCATAAAGACACTTTAATTTTCAGTTAGGAGGATTTAAATCAACCTTTTTTTAAAGGTTTTTAATGTTGGCTGTATGCATGAACTTTTCCAAATAAGTAATTTTTTTTACTTAAAATTTAAGACTTCTAAAAATAGAATGGGCTAAATGCTTTATAAAGTAGTAGTTTTTATATTTTTTTTAGCTTTGAAATTTTTGTTATTTTTTTAGAGATACAATAGAGAGATGAAAATGATGTAATGAATTTTGTTAGTGTGTTAGTTTATATACTCAATGAGTATATGAGTTTGTGGTTTACAATTAAATGATGTTTAATGGACCGTTACAAATGGAGCACGTGAATGCATTTAAATGGACTGTTACAAAATGAAGTGCATGAAGACACTTAAATGTTCAGTTAGGAGGCTTTAAATGGCCTATTTTTTTTGAAGGCTTTAATGTTGACTGTATGCATGAACTTTCCCAAATAAGTAATATTTTTTACTTAAAATTTTAAGACTTCTAAAAATAGAATGGGCTAAATGCTTTATAAAGTAGTAGAGATAAGCGGTTTCAACATTAAATGTTTGTAACCACCTTGACCTTCAACATTAACTTAAAGACCATGATTATGGTCATGTAACCACTATGAATTCATGGAGGAGGTTATGAGATTAATTGTCCGATTAATGCTCATAACTCCTTTTGACCATGAGTTACAAACTCTTTTAAATGAGCTATTATTAACACATGCTAGTTAAAAAACGTATACATCCATGCTTCACCATCAAAAAGAGATCAAATTGCTCAAAATATTCATATAGATCTAACAAAAAGTACATTGGACATGGGAATATTCATATGAATATGCCAAAACCGCTCAAAATTATCAAAAAATACACCGAAATCACCTAGCGCACTGAAACCACCTAGTCCACCAAAGCCATGATCATTAGCTTGGCAGACGGCGGAGACAATAGCGGTGGTAGCGGCTGACGGGCACATGAGTTGTCAAAATGTGTGGTGCGGCAGAACTAAACGGTATTGTGCGTCAAAAACTATATTTGAGCCGATCGGAATTTGTGGTTGTTTGAAGACTAAAGAAAATAGAGAGAGAAATTTGTTATGAGTTTTTAAAGAGATAAAAAAGAGAGATAAAAGATGTTATGAATTTTGTTAATGAGATAGTTATTTTATACTCAGTGAGTATTTGAGTTTGTGGTTTATACTTAAATGATGTTTAATGGACCGTTACAAATGGACAACATGAATGCATTTAAATGGACTGTTACAAAATAAGCATGTTACGTAATGAAGTGCATAAAGACACTAATGGCCCTTTTTTTAAAGGATTTTAACGTGGTTGTATGCATGAACTTTCCCAAATAAGTAATCTTTTTTACTTAAAATTTTAAGACTTCTAAAAATAGAATGGGCTAAATGCTTTATAAAGTAGTAGAGATAAAATAAAGAGATGAAAATGATGTAATAAATTTTGTTAGTGTGTTAGTTTATATATTCAATGTGTATTTGAGTTTAGTGGTTACACAAAAATGAATGTTTTAATGGACCTTAAAGAATGGACCAAAATGAATTGCATTTAAATTGGATTTGTTTACAAAATAAGTCTGTTACGAAATGAAGTGCACGAAGACACTTTAATTTTTAGTTAGGAGGCTTTAAATGACCCATTTTTTAAAGGCTTTTAATGTTGGATGTATGCATGAACTTTCCAAATAAGTAATTTTTTTACTTAAAATTTACAGACTTCTAAAAATAGAATGGGCTAAATGCTTTATAAAGTAGTAGAGATTTGACCCAGAAAAAGTTCCTTAGAAATAGAATTTAAGATCCAACCCATAACAACTGCATTTACCCTATCTCATTGTTTGCCAAGGACATCATCAGTATTAGATCTTCTACAAGAACCATCTATGAGTCAACGTCTGTCTAGCAGAGTTGGTCAGGGGGCTCTTCCCCATGCGATAGGTCTCAAGTTTAAGTCTCCTCATGGTGGTTTCCTCTTGTAGACGAATGGTAGTGGGCTCTCACTAACTACACTAACTATATTTGTATTAACCCAACCATTCTAAAAAAAAGAACCATCTACGAAACCAATTTTATTTTTTACCCTATAAAGCAAGAAGTATAATAAAAGACCAAACTTGATAATTCTCAGTTCTTTTTAGTTTTACAGACACAACGGTCAATGCTGCATAATCATTAGGATGTAAATGCAATGGATTACTAATATCAAGTCTATTAATCAAAGTAACAGAATCATCAACAACAAACTCATCATCAATAAAACCATGAACAGACATCTCGACAACAAGAAATTAAACAACAATAAAAGAAAAGAAAAAAGTTCACAGGCTTTTACACCACTATAGTGGCAGATCAAGGACAGAGAGACTCAACAACCAAATAAGAAAATAAAGAATAAACAAACAATACACCTAAACAAATCTCCCACCAACCAATCACAACCTCACAATAGTGCCTCTACCTATCCTTCAACAATCTCAGCAAGAAAGTAAAGAACCAAAAATAAATGAGAGAAAGAGAGGTGTTACAGTGCACGCAAATTAAAAGCTGCAGAACCAAACCTACTATACCCTTGATTCACTTAGTCAATGATAATAGCAGATGCCAAAGAATGAACCAACAACCCAACACCAAAATCCAACAGACCTTAATTTTTCAAAATTAGGTGAACCTCCAAGAACCACCAATAATATTAGATCTATTGATTAAGACTACTTAATCAACCCAGAAACCTCTAGAGATAGAAAAACCCCCAAAAATCACAAACCCTAATTTTTTCAAAAATTGAGCGTTTCCTAAAAATCTTTTAGATCTGAACAATTGAACAACAGATCTACCTATTAACACTGGTTAATCGAAAAATTACAAAGTAATTTTAAAAACCTTAAATTTTCAAAAAACAATTTCATAACAACCTCGCTCTGATACCATGTAAAAAAGCAAGATCTGATACTCTAAACATCTTAGCTTATCTCAATTAACAAAGAAACAACCATAAATTTATCCATAAACAAATCAACCTCCAAAGAGTACCATAACTAATATGGTGTACTCCTAATATCTAATTGATATTAGTTCTATTACAACCAAACTAAAACACAATTGCATAATGATCAAGATGATCACAAATTAAGGTTAAAGTAATAGAGAGAGAGAGAGAGAGAGATAGAGAGAGAGAGAAGGAGAGAGAGAGAGAGAGAGAGAGAGAGAGCGAGAGAGAGAGAGAGAGAGCAAGAGAGAGAGAGAGAGAGAGAGAGAGAGAGAGAGAGAGAGAGAGAGAGAGAGAGAGAAAGAGATAGCAAAAGAGCCAGAGAGAGAGAGTGCGAGATAGAGAGAGAGAGAGACAGACAAACAGACACACAGTACAGACCACAACAGACATACCAGAGAGAGAGAGAGAGAGATATAGAGAGAGAGAGGGGAGAGAGAGAAAGAGGGAGATATATATATGAGGTATCATTTTATACACTATTTCAGGGTCCTTTAACCGCTTAAATCATGCAAATATGCCTAGATTATGTGCTTAATTGTTTGTTTTCAGGTTTTTAGCACTTGGATAGCTTTTAGAGGATTTACACGTGACTTGGGTTCATTTGGAGAAGAAACGGACAAGATTACGGACCTAAACCAAATCTCTTGAAGATTTATGCATACAGCGCGTGAAGACGGTGTCACATGCATAAAGCGACGTCGTCGTGATCTATCCAGTGACGGCGTCAGTCTAGCGATGGCGTCAGGACATGGCCGACTTAAAAGAGGATCTAGAATCATCTACGTGGTGAGGCGTCAGGACTTCAAAGCGATGTCGTCGCAGCGATTTTCCTATATATATTAAACCGAAATTAGGGTTTTAAGTGTGTAACTTTATATAATTTTAGGGAGACGAACCCTAGTCATTCAAGCAACTTTTAAGGTCATTTTTAGGGCCTCAAAACCCAATTGTAACTACCTTTAATCTATGTCTTAATCTATCATTAATCATTCAATATGTGTATGCGTTGTGTGATTGATTTATTTTCTTGCTTTATCTTTAACATGCTAGGCTAAACCCTCCTTTGTATTTACTTATGATTGCATGAAACTTAGGTTGTAGATCCTGTTCATGTTGCTTCTTGTTGATAGATGTGTGCGTTAGGCTCTAGAAAACTAGCCATAAGATATTAAATTGGCATAGACGTCTAGGGAAACATGAGTAGTCTAGAAAGTATATCATCAGTAACAGTCTTTATACTATCTTACCTCTAATATGGTTGATCCCTCTTAAGATATTTCACATGCATTTAATATATTCTTAGGGGCCTTGTAATAGTCTTCATAATACCTTACTTGTGCGTTGCCCTAACGGAATATTAAATAAACAGCGGGTTCGTGTAATCCGTTCATGACCTAGGAAATACTTACACAGATCATCACAAGTGTGACAAGGCAACATTTCTAGGAGAAGCAATCTGAGGAGTAGTGCATGATTAGGTAAATACATCTTTTTATCATAAAGTTATCATCAGTAGCATAGATTATAATTAGTTTAATTATTAGTTAATCAAACCAACCTCTCAAACCATGATATTTACCTGCTTTCTTATAAATATAAAAACCCAAAAAGAATCTTCTCTCAATCCCTTAGAATTCTGTTAGACCATGTTCGAGCCTTCCTAACCTATTCCCATAGAGAACGATAACAACCCCTGAGTTTGCCTATACTACACTGCAACGATTAGGTACACTGCCTAGGGGATTGTAAAACTTCATGTAAAGTCTTCGCAACCCTCACATCAAGTTTTTGGCGCCGCTGCGTGAGGAATAGTTAGGTTTCGATCATTGTCTAACTTAGTTTTACTCGCTTGAATCCTTTCAAGTGAGATTTTATTTTCGTTATATTAGCTTTCTCGTAGTCTATCTTTTCTTTGTGTATTTGTTTCGTAATCCATTATCGTCAACCACCATGGGAGATGCGAATCCTATCCGTACTCTTGAAAATTACTCCAAACCTAGCCACGAAGGCTACAAGAATACCATTGAGCTCCCCGTAGGGAACAATGTGGTACCTCTTCGATCCGACACCATCCGGTTGGTGCAAAACGGATGCTCATTCTACGAACTTCAGTCCGAGGATCCAAACCAATACCTCAAGGATTTCTTAAAACTTGTGGACTCACTTGACCTTGATGTTGAAATTAGGGAAAGAACGCGCCTGTATTTATTTTAATTTTCCCTTCGCGATCAAGCTAGCAACTGGCTTGAACGTCTTCCAGCAGGATCCATTACCACATGGGGGGGATCTTATAACTCGTTTCCTTATTCAATTTTTTCCACCGAAAAGGACTATAAAACTCCGCAATGATATCCTGATGTTCCAACAACATCAAGGAGAATCTCTCTCAGAAGCATGGACTCGTTTCAAGAACTTACTCCAAAAAGTCCCTCATCATGGCATCAATATTTGGTTCCAAGTCCAAATCTTTTACGACCCTTTTAATCCTGTCACAAGATGAACCATCGATCAATCGGCCGGTGGCAAGCTTCGTGACAAAAACGCTAAAGAATCCTGGGCATTATTAGAGGACCTCGCCCTCTATGACAACAAAAGTTGGAATGACCCAAGGGATTTCGCTAAGCCGGTCAAGGCAATCTCTTTGCCTCAAGATGTCCTGAGTACATCTGACCGCCTCCTCATCTAGCTTGAAAATCAAGTTCAACGCTTGATGAAAGCTCATCTTGCTCCGATGCAACCCACACAAGTGAACAAAATCACTTCTTCATGTGAGATCTGCAGTGGTCCCCACGAAACTCAGTACTGCATGGAAAATCCCAAACAATCCTTTTTTGAATATGCACCCTCGCATACCGACGAAGCGGGAGGTAAGTGGTACACTTTCAAGCCCGAGCAAAACAATCTTGATGACACCTACAATCTGTCATGGAAAAGTCACCCAAACCTTAGGTGGAGACAACCCCAAAATTCTTAAAATATTTTTTCAAACTAACCTAACCGGTTCCAACCCAACGGTCTGAATTGTTCTTTCAACAACAATCCTCAAAACGTTAGCAGTCATCAAAATCTCGAAGGATTGGTGTTCAACTTCATGGCATCTCAAGACGCTAGATTTTCTAAGTTTGAAAGCCGATTTCAAACAACAGCAAAGTGAAATGCCAAAAAAATCAACACAATGTTGAAAGCCATCACTGAACGAATAACGGGAGCACTACCTAGTGACACGATTAAGAACCCAAAACTGAATGTTAACACCACAACTTTAGTTTTATCTGATCGTTCTTACCCAACTAAAGACCCACAATGCTCAACCCACGGTTCAATCAATACCATCACAATACATCCCAAGCAACAAAGCGACTCCCATGACGATAAGCCGAAAGAAAATGAGGGAGAAGAGAAGAACAGTCAGGAAGATATCAATACCAACCACTCTACGCTACCTGATCCATCAGTTTCATTTATTACCGAAAAAGTCCTCAAACTTAATTCATTACGAATCGCTCGGCTTGGCCCCCCAATTATCCGGCACATAATTTGTTTACACTATAGGGGGTGATGGTGACGTGATGTTTATTGAGATAGTTAAGAAGAATGATGATTCTCGAAAGGAGGAACTCGAAGCAGGAGGATTAGAGGTGGAATATTTTGATATATTCCCAACTCGAAGCGAGCTTACATATCATAAATATCTCATGTTTGGCCCCATCCATTCAATATTCCTGAGAAACCCCATCATTACGGAAGAATGTCCATGAAACCTTAAATTACCATGCAACATTGGACATATGCATGTGGAGAAAGCCTACATCGGTCTTAACTCCCCTTTAAATACATACCCAAATGATTATAAATTATTTGTTTGGGGAAAAAAAAAAAATTCCGATAAAAAAACTTCGACCCAAAGAAAATACAGATAGAGGAATTAGCATATTTCATGAGAAGGATTAAGGGGATGCATATTTTCGTAAGGAATTTCACTTATGCAACGGACTTCATGATTGTTGAAGATATTAGCTCAATCATTGATCCTAGGCTGTCACAAGTAGTACCAGCCAAACCCTTTGTTGAAATATCCAACATGACTCATGACCCACCCGAAGAAGTAGCGAGGTTCACAAACGGGATCGATGAAAATTACCTATAAATTGCCCTATAAGATAGAACAGTGCAACTCATTATAGGACTTAGAAAAAGAGCACACAAAATTGGTCTACCTTAGGAGCGGGGAGGACAAGAAAAGAGGAGTGGAATACGTAATGAGCAAAATATTAGGGTTTTACAAAGAATGTCTAGAGCTTGGACCCGAATATGTGACTGGAATGGATGATGAAGAAGAAGTCATGTAAGGCGTATGACTCCGAGTCTAGCTACAAGACTTATAAATAAAGAAAAGCGCATCTGGGAGCAACTAATTGTGTTATTTTTCCTGCATATTAGGAGTGTCGTGTATTTTAATTCTTTTCATTTATTCTTTTATGTTTGAATTACTTTGTAATCATACTTTATTTTGTTTATAACTTCGTCTTATTTACAATCAAAGGTATTTTTTGCATAAAATAAGTGTAGGGGGTATATCCGGTTTATTAAGAACCAAATTCAAACATAATAAATAAATTGTTTAGATTAATTCGCGTCAGTTTCGATTCATGTGATTGTAATGATTAATTCCAGGTTATTATGCATTGATTTCTACATAAATAACTAATAAAATTGCGTACAAGAAATTTCTCATTAAAAACGAAAAAGAAATCTTCACAGTGCCTGGAGACGGCGTTGGGAATAAACCCGGCTGCGGGTCTGGGGGGGGGGGGGGGGACTGGGGGGTGCGTCCGGGGAGGACAAATGAGAAGGGATTCGAAAATTTTCAAGTATTTTTGAAAATTAGAATGTGCAATATTTAAAATTTGTAATTCTTTTATAAACATGCATAAACCTATGATTACATCATTACTCTCATTTTATCTTTACTTTCACTCCATAATAAACCCTAGCATACTCAAGATTTGGAAAATATGGTCCTTGAGGTTATATGCCTTTGTTGCACAGTTAGTCCTTGGAGGACTAACGAGTGTTAAGTGAAAAGGGATATAGGGCTTTAACAGAGTTAAGTATACTTTGGGCCTTATACTTGGTTTTGGGCCGAGTGGATTTAAATAAGGACATTGGGCCTAAATTTAAACTTGGGCTTTTAAGTCTTCATAATATGTTTAAATGGGGTGACCCGGCCCATTAGATGAGTACGGGTGGGCCCATTTAACATTTCTTCAGTTTCGACTTTGACTTTGACTTTTTGGTCTTTGACTTCGACTTTGACTTTCACGCTTTTCCATTCCGTGCTCGGTTTTGTCGTTTTTGGCTTGATTTTTCGTCCTTTTCTCGGATATCCGTTTCCTGCACAATATAAGTGAAAACATACAAATACAATGTATTTTTGGTACGTTTTTTGTCATTTAAGTCTGATTTTAAAGGTCAAAGGTATGTGTATTTAGGCACATACCACACATACCAACGAAAACCAAGTATTAATAGCTCTCATGGATAGGAATGTGTATGACTAGCACAAAAACCCTCAAAATTCCACCCTAAAATGTGAGGTTCGCCTTTATATCTTTAGGAATTCGGGTATCCATTATTGATACCCAAGATAGTTTATACCTTTAGCTTTCTCGAGTTAAGGTTTGAATGCAGTCATATGTGTCTATTTTGTCGTTACGGATGTGTACGTATGGTCTAGGTCGCCTTTTCTGGAGCATTGGTATCAGTATTAAATTATATGAGTGTACCAGTAGTATATTAAATTCTAGAACTTATTTTTGTGATGCATCCCGAGACCGCATGTAAGTATTAAGATTTGCTAGATAAGAGGCACTAGGATTAATCCATGTTTTAAACCTGTAATTGTTATTATGGTCACACCGATCATATAACTATCCCACACCCTTGCCATGCACTAATTTTTAGTGCAGGATACCCCAGTACAACCCTTCAAGCCTATCCTTTTTCACGGTTCTTGTAATTTTCTGGTTAAGCCGGACTATTAATGAAGAGCATTCTCAACCCTTAAACCAATTGTTACACCTAAATCGCCTTAGCCTACCTTATATGTACTCACCTTTAGTACATTATTGTTTTAACCCAAGTTAATTATTTGAGTACATGGTTTCTAAGTCCTTATCATTGTAAATACTATTTTGGGACGATTGAGTTTCATGGTAGTATTCATCTTATGAAGAATTAGGGAAAAAGTAATTTATTACCCTCAATAGAGCTCAATAAGCTCCATGTTATGTTGATCCATCTAAAATCGGGTCATTAGTTAGATTGTAAATAATCGAGTATGTAAAAGTTCATGTGTAGGGGTGTATATATAAACCCCTATGATGTATTATATGTTTAAGCAATGATAGAGCAAAAGTGTACGAAAAAAATGAGAAAAAAAGAAAAGAATCGAAAAAAAATATAAAAAAGTAAAAAAAATATACGGGCTGCCATTTGCTTATGTTTATGTTTATATTAGAGTCAAGAAAAGAAAAAGAAAGAGATTGATGTAGAGTTTTGTAGAGTTTGTATATTTTGTCCGAGTCTTTGGCTTAGCAACCAAACCAACGTGTATTCTTATAAATAATTGGCTAACCCTTTCACCCCAAATTCACCCAAAGTCACCACCCAAATGTATCCCACCCGTTTCCGTTTCCATATATGTTATCTTTCACCTACACCTCACAACCATTTAAAATACCTATTGGATAGTAATGAATAATGCTTGCGCCTAGCGATGGAGGTTTGATCCTTTACCAAGCCTATGGTAATTTATATGCTATGACAGGTAATGAGTGTTGATTTTCCATTTCCC
>BQNB010133972.1:0-18383 GCA_026074375.1 Tanacetum coccineum | reverse complement strand
TGCCAGTGATTAAATTACTTTAGTGGCGTCGCCGGATTTGCCCTGTGATAATCACGCCCCCTGCGTTTTGTTCTTGATTCGGGATGAACACAAAAATGGTATATGATGATTTTGGCCTGATCAACCAAAAGCTCTGATGCCAAATGTTGGATCGAAATTTCTGATAGTGCAAAAATCAAATATACCAAAGTCTATAAGTTTTCTTATTAATCAATCAAGAAAAGTCATCATCTTGTTTATACAATAATCCTATCTATATATATAGAATGAAAAGGTGCGAATGAATGGTTGTGTCGGTTCAAAGAACCGATATGTCTCTTTCAGTTGTAACTGCCAAATGGCGGTTATGTTCTTTCTGTGGGTCCTATTATTCCGATTGTGATTATATGGGGGTCGGTTTGACCCGGTTTGACCCAATAGAAATGATAAACTAACTTATTAAAGTACATAACTCATTCTTTTTAGAAACTCCGGATTCGCATTTTTAGGATGTGTAACGAAGGATATATCAATCGATAAAGTAGGCATCACTACTACAAAAAATGCTTTTTAGACCGGTTGAATAATACATTTAGACCGGTGACTCTGACGGTCTTGAAGGGGGGAGGTCTAAAAGATTACTAGTTATTTAGACCGGTTCTAGCACCGGTCTAAAAGGCAAGTTATTAGACCGGTTACAACACCGGTCTAAAAAGTTTGTTATGCAGACCTTAGGAATGGTATTTAGACCTGTTGGAGCACCGGTCTAAAAGCTTGTTATGCAGACTTATGCATTTTATTTAGACCTGTTGAAGCACCGGTCTAAATACTAATCACTGGCAAAAAAAATTTGTAATGGGCTGTTGTGTCCCAGAATAAGCAGTTTTCACATAAAAAAAGCAGTTAATAAGCAAATCCTGTACCCAACACTTCAATAACCAAAATCCACTAAGCTGCTAGTCTAAATAGAAATCCATACATAATCTGGTTTAAACAAAAATCCGAACATCGTTCAAACTAAACAGCAATCCAACATGCATGCATTCAACCATCCAAATACATGCATGTTACAACATTATTTGTCTTTTGTTGCATACAAATTTTTTATGAAATAATTATTGACAAGGTCGTCTCATGAATTTCAATGGCCTCGTGTCATCATCACAAATAGGCCTTTAAACACACACAAAATATACATTATGTGAACTAATTAAACTGAAACCTCATGTTTTGTGTATATATAATAGAAGTATATGAAATTTTGTGGCCCTCGTCAAACGATGGCCCTGTGCAATGGCACCTCTTGCACTCCTCTAAAGACGGCCTTGATTATTGATATGATATGATTTCTTAGGTGCTATCGGTATAAAGTTTTTTTTTTCTAACTTCTCGCTGGTTTTTCAGTATGTTTTTTTTTTCGTTTCTTATAATTTGAAACCCAAAATACACGTGTGATACATATCCGCTCATTAGCCGATGTACATATTTATTTTTGGGTCATGAATGGTGACTTTATTTTTATTTGAAAAGTGTCGTCTTGTTACATATTTATTTTTTGTGCAAGTTTAGTTTTACCTAAAAGTTTTATATGGTGCAATTTAGCCCAATAGTTAATTACTGAAAGTGAAAAATAGATAAAACAAAAGAAAATTTTTTAAATTTCAAAATCTCGATGTGTTTAAGTACCTGTGCTGCACAGGATTAGTAACAGATACACAGCACTCACAATGACACAATAGACAAATATCAGTACACGAAAGGAGTGTGAGTAACAAGCAACAAATTCGAATTCACGCATTCTCAGCAACAACAATACGCAACGACTGATAATACTGCCTCATCACTAGAACGAGACATGTAACCTGCCGATTGGCAGACCAAGACAAAAGGTTATCACCAAGGAACACACAATACCCGGAGGTAGACCTACGAGTAACAGGGCAACCAGCCCAATCAGCATCTGTATAAGCAGTGAGTTGACTAGTGGACGAGACATAAAGACTGAAGTCCATGGTCAATAGTCCCACGAACATAGCGCAAAATACGCTTCAAAGCAGTAAAAAGTGTTGATCACGAGGATCATGCATGTAAAGACAAATCTGCTGCACAACATAAGATATATCCGGGCGTGTGAATGTCAAATACTGAAGGGCACCTGCAAGGCTTTGATATAAAGTAGGGTCACTGACAGGGTCACCATCAGAACCGAGTTTGGACTCAGTGTCTACAGGGGTCTTGCATGGGTTACAATTTCTTGCATGTATCGCGCTCCAAGAATATCCTTAGCAAATTAACTGAGACAAAAACAAACAGACATCGATCGCAGTGCAGATACACAAAAGGAAATAATAGAGAGAGCCCGGTCAGTCATGCAAACTCACTATGAATAAAGTAATAAATGGCGCTGTAAGAGAGCCAGAAGACGAAGCTGGAGTATGAAGTCATCCCACAAATAAGAGCAAGATCACCAAAATCCAACACATGTGATAAACAAATAGTGACGTATCGGTTTTACTATGCTGAAAACCGACACGTGTAATAAAGCTAGCAAACCGCTGAAACCATGCCCGAGGAGCTTGTTTAAGCCCATACAAAGAACGCTACAAATGACAAACATAATCTGGGTGGGCGGAATCAACAAACCCTGGTGGTTGATGCATGTAGACTGTCTCAGATAATTGGCCATGAAGAAAAGCATTCTTCACATCAAGCTGATGAATAGGCCAATCACGTGTCACTGCAAGACTCAAGACAGTACGAATAGTAGCCGGTTTGACGACCGGACTAAAGGTCTCATCAAAATCAATCCCCTCAGTTTACTGCGACCATATCGAAACCAATCGAGCTTTATACCTGCTCAACGAACCATCTGCATTGAACTTATGCTTGAAAAGCCACATTGATCGAACAATATTAACATTAGTTGGACGAGGCATAAGAGCCCACGTTCCGTTAGAAACAAAGCATTATATTCATCTACTATAGCCTTATGCCAATTAGGTTCAACGAAGATCATGTAAATAGATAGCGATGAATAGGCGAAGAGTTGGTGGATGACAAATCATACGCTGCAAGAGTTTTGAAACTCCGGCTTATTTATGCACGGTGACCATGAATATGATTATTGGTAAGTTTGGGGTTGCCATAAGCATAGCAAGTCATGGGTGGTGGTGAGGAGATACTGGGTATTCGGTGTTGACTGGTGTAGTGGTCATTCGTGAGTTGACGATATGGAGGGATCGGCATTTGTTGGTGGGTTGCTGGAGTACGAGGGGTAAGGGGTGGTGTGGGGATTGCGGTAGGGCTCGTGTGAGTAGGAGAGGAGGCATGGCAGTTGGGGATATGTAATTCTGTGATTGGATAGGATGAGTGGGGTTTGGGACGAATGGGTGTAGTGAGGGGAGTAGCAAGAAATCGAGGATGGGGTGTGTCGGCTCATGGACCCAAAAGGGAATTGGGTCTTCATCAAAGATGGACAAGTCGGGAGATTATGATTTTTGATGGTTGAAAATCAAGGCAACGGTAACCCACATCGATGTAGAGCCGGGAACCAAGAAAGACACATGCGTGGACCTAGGATTGAAGTTTATAACAAAGGAAAGTTTGGATAACAAAGGCATCCAAACACTCGCAAATGATCAAATGAGGGTGTTGGTTATGAAGCCTTATTAGAACGGATATCTCATTATTGATGGCAGTGAAGGGAATGATATTTAAAAGGTGAGCGCCCTCATTAGTGCTACTACCCAATATGATGAAGGTAAGTGTGCTTGAAACAGAAATGTTGCGTAATGTTTGTTAAGGGAGCGTAGCATACGATTCCGATTACCCTTTGTTGAGAGGTTTGGGAACAGAAAACCGGAAACTGCATGCCATATTGGCGAAAAATGTTGTAAAAGCGGTATTAATGCCTACACACCTCCATGGTCACATTGCAAAGCTTAATATCAACATTAAATTGTTTATTCACATATGCGCGAAAAGTAACACAGTGAATCGACAAGTCTGGATTTATGAAGCAAAGGATCCACCCAACATACTGCAGAAGTGATCCAAAAAAATAGCATATATCTTTAAATGCCAATTTCCTTGAGATGGGGAATGTCCATAAATCAAGTGAATAATATCAAATACAGACCCCACATTCGACTCGGACTGTAAAAAGGAAAGCTTAGTTGTTTTGCCATAATGACAAGCAATCACAAAGCGGGCAACTTTGTTTTATTATATGAAATAAAACGAGAAGACTCTAAACGACGAAGCATATCTTCACTCGGGTGTCCAAGGCGTCTGTGCCACGTGGTGGGGCTCAATGAAAGCAAAGCAAAGGATGTTGGTAGAGATGGTTGTTGCGTTGACAGTATAGATCACCGGTACTATCACAACGGAGAAGAAGCCGGCGGGTCTGGTAATCCTTCACAGAGAATCCATAAGCATCAAAATCAACAGACACATTATTGTCACGAGTGAATTGTCGAACCCGAAAACAAATTTTTATTATAATAGGTGTGACATTACATGATGAAGGTGAAGGGTTTATGTGGGAATGCAAAAGGCCTATGCCCTGTGAGTCACGGGTATGGGTTTTGGCCGTTGCCAACACTACAGATTTATACAACTTGGATTGCTAAAAGAAGTGAGCAACCTGTGTTTCTCGGCTAGATGATGAGGACGCCCCAGTTATCCATGTACCAATTTGATCTTGTACAGAGCTCATCGTCTGAACGCATGTGAAGACGAAAAGGATTGGCCTGCTGGATATGGTAGATGGCTCCGGCTGGGGTTGTGAATCCACTCTGACTACACCTTAAAATATATATAATATAATAAAATATCAATATATAGTAAGAATAGTCAAAAAGCAGAATCAATGATACCGAGAAGTAGTATAGAGCTTTCCCGGGTCGTAAATCCCCAACGAGGCTGGAATGGTAAATCGATACGATCGAAGATTTGAGTTTGAAGGAAGGAATGAGTTTGGGAAGTTGAAAAAGTCAAATTAAACAATAACGGACTAAAACGTTTAAGAAAAACCTAAAAATTACGAAATTAAACTAGAAAACGAAGGCCCGAATACCGGACAAAAGGGGGAAAACCTAAAATCTTTAAAAATAACCCTACGGAAAATTTTTCACTTCTAAACTACTCTACGGGTCAAATAACGAAGAATGAAAAAGACTAGACCGAAAACGGAGTTCGTTTGACCCAAAAACGAGTCAAAACAAAAACCCGTACCCGGACCCGTTCTTTAAAAGAGAGAAAGTTATAAAAATGACCCTACGAAAACTTTTATATTTTTCCTACAAACTAGATGACAAAAGAAAATTTTCTAAAAAAGCAAAATATTTTTTTGATAATTTTTGTATTTATTATGAATTTAATAAACTTTTAACTAAATTAAATTATAAAAAATATTAAACGTTTACAAAAAATTCTGAAAAATTTACACAAAATACTTTACACTATCAAGGTCCTACGAAAAATACCAAACTCCACACAGCTTATCAAATAAGCCCGAGAATAAGCTTTTACAGCTTATGGGCTTATAAGGTCAAAATGACCTTAAATAGATTTGCCCTTGAGTCTTTAACGAAAAAGACCCAAGGGCGCAGTGGTAGTGTGTGTGGGAGTTAAAGGGGATGTATTGCTTGGTCCCGGGTTCGATCTATGCTACCGGACCAAGTATCTTCCCCTTTTTTTTTTTTTGAAAACTCAAAGAAGCAAAGTTGTTAAGCTCGTGGGGCTTAACAACTTTGTCTTCTAGAGCTTTTTATGAAAAGCTGTAAATAAGCCTAAAAATAAGCTCAAACTTGACAGTTTGGCTTATTGAGGCTTAAAGGCAAAAAAGACTAAGTCTTTTGGACTTAGGGTCGAAATAAGCTAGGATTAAGGACAAAATAAGCTGAGATAGGCTAAACTAATTCTAAATAAGCTTAAAAGTCTAAAGGCTTAGGCCTAATAAGCTGTAACAGCTTATTATGACAGGGAGCTTAAAATTAAGCTCCAAAGGCTAAATGGCTTAAATGTTGGACAAATAAGCTTAGGAAAAAAGGTAAATAAGCTACACTATTAATCTAGGTTAACCTAAAAAGCTATTGAAAGTTAAAAAAGAGCTAATTTCAAGGCTAAATAAGCCTAAAATGAAGAACAAGCAACCCTAAGCTAAAGTCATCCAAAACAGTCAAGTGCTAGTTTGGGCTTAGAACTATGCAACAAACAACGTTCTTAAAGCTGGAAATTTAGAGAGCCACTACAAGGGCATATAGGCTCCCTAAATTAGCCAAGAATTGGGCTTTAGGTCACTTAAAAGCCAGAATAAGAAGCATAAAAGTCTCCCCTTTGCACCAGGGGAGCTTTAAGTCTAAACTCAAGGGGCTTATTTGACAGCTTTCAAAAAGCTGTCAAATAAGCTCTAAATAGGAAAATAAGCTCAAACAGATTGAGTGTAGTGTAAGAGGAGCTTATGCACCAATTTTTAGCTTTCACAAACCATAAACACTTGCTGAATTTGTGTGGTGAAAAAGGCTTAAAATCTTTTTTTTTTTAAAACTGTTATAAGAAAGACTTGGGTGTTTTGACTTAAACAAGTTAAAAAAAAGACCCAGAGGAGTTTGCAGCCCTTTTTTAACAACCACAAGACAACCCTTTTTGAGCACTTAAACTCACACACACAATGCTTATCAAAAAAGCACATTGTGATGTTCTTGAAAATCACGTTTCAAAAATGGTTTTCTAAAACCTTTGAAAGCAATTTCAAACCTTTGGAACTTTTGAAACGAGCCAAATACAAGCTTAAAACTTAAGCTTAATCAAACTAAGCTGACTTAACCCATGCATATAACCATTTTGACCCGTTTTAAGGCTTATGCCAAACACCCCTTTATCTAAAAACTGTCAAACCAAAGTGGGATTAAAATCCATTTTTAAGCTAAAACTTGAAAAACCTTTTATCTACTTCTACTTATTTTAACCTACTTAAGCTATTTTAAAACTAAAAATACTAGCTTATTAAGGAAAATAAGCTAGTTTCTCTACTAGCTTATACTACACTTATGACAGTTTTTGAGAAAAAGCTAATGTGACACAAAATTATGCAATAAAAACTTACAACAGTCAAATAACAACTTAAACTAATGTGTTTACAAAGACTAAAAGCGAATAACTAGAAAGGCTTAGGCTTAAAAATTAAGCTAAGTAAGATTTAGGGATTAGACCATTGGATTTTTGAAGTTTTAGAACCAATGCCAATCTTCAGAGTGTGTGGCCTAAAAACCTGATCCTAAAGGCTCCTTAGCCTCTATAACTCTGAAGCAATAAGCTCAATAAGCTCTTGGGAGCTTATTACTTCAAATGGCTTCCAAATTGCACCCAAATGGACATTTATGAACTTAATTCAAACTAAAGCAATATGAAAGAGCTTATAACAAATTTTGAGCTGAATTAGAGCTTATTAGCAAGAATAAGCTCTAATGAGCTTATTGAGAGCTTATTGAGTAAAAAGAGCTTAATTTTTCATTAAAATTGAGAATTACAATTGCATAAGAGAAAGTAACTTAAAAACACTTAAAACTTAATAAAAACTGAATTAAACTTGGTATGAAAACTGAATATTTGCCACAATGGCTTACAAGGCTATTTATAGCCGAAAACTTAAAACTAGGTCTTCTTTCTTCTTTCTCTTTGTTGTGCTTGTTTGTAGACACACAAACACAGGTGTGTTTGTTGTGTGAGAGGTTTAAAGCTCTCATCTTGGCCCTTCAATCTTTAAAATCAATCCAAGTCGTCGAATTTGGTCTTGGGGGGTGTGGGATTGCCAAGTTGGCAACTTTGTGGCTGGGAAAGGTAGTGGAGGAGGGGGAAAATGAATATCCATGGTGGTGGTGAATGTTCGTGGGGTAAAAACAAACGGGTTATAACAACCTGAGTGTGTTGGAGTAGAAAAATGGAGAGCTGGAAAAGTTGTATAGAGTGTGTAACAGAGTGGTGAGTTATACCATTTGGCTAAAATTGGATCCCTCAAAGTTAATTTGTTTCATGCATACTTCCCTGTGGTTAAACAACATTTGTGGGACTTGGCAAAACAATTCCCCAAATTTATGTAAACACTTGCATTTTCGTCCCTTTGGTGTACAAGTTAGGGGGGTTGGCAGTTTTGCCCCCCTACTTGTTACTTTGAGCAAATTGCAAAATTAACCCTTCTCTTTTCTTTTCCTCTTTTCTTCTTTATATATAAGTTTAGGGTTTGGCAATTTCAGCCCCCTAAACGTATATATCTTGAACTTGTGCCCCGGGGTTGAGACTTGGGTGACTTTGACTTTGCCCAGTTGACTTTCCCCCGATGACTTTTTGACTTGATTGACTTTCCGGCTTTGATTTGGCTTTGTCTTTCACAATCTTTTCCATTCCGAGTCCAGTTTTGTCGTTTTGGCTTTGTTTTTCGTCCTTTTCTTGGTTATCCGTTCCTGCACAATACAATTAGCAAAACAAGCGTATCTTTGGCATTTTAAGTCCGTTTTTGATTATTTTAGCTCGTTTTTAAAGGTAAAAGGTATGTGTATTTAAGCACATACCAGGTTGCACTTGGGCGGCTTAATTGGCCAACAGACACCAAATAAGCATGAGGGTGTGTCATGTACACTACCACAGAAAATGCTTTAGACCGGTTGAATATTACATTTAGACCGGTGACTCTGACGGTCTTGAAGGGGGGAGGTCTAAAAGATTACTAGTTATTTAGGCCGGTTCTAGCACCGGTCTAAAAGGCAAGTTATTAGACCGGTTACAACACCGGTCTAAAAAGTTCATTATGCAGACCTTAGGAATGGTATTTAGACCTGTTGGAGCACCGGCCTAAAAGCTTGTTATGCAGACTTATGCATGTTATTTAGACCTGTTGAAGCACCAATCTAAATACTAATCACCGGCAAAAAAAATATGTAATGGGCTGTTGTGTCTCAGAATAAGCAGTTTTCACATAAAAAAGCAGTTAATAAGCAAATCCTGTACCCGACACTTCAATAACCAAAATCCACTAAGCTGCTAGTTTAAATAGAAATCCATACATAATCTGGTTTAAACAAAAATCCGAACATCGTTCAAACTAAACAACATCTAAATTAACAAAACCACACGAGAGCTAACTGTGTGTTGTCTAATAAGCACTTATCCAAGTTCCAAAAGCAAGCACTTCATCCGTAATCAGATAGGACACATCGTATGCCACTGCTCCACGGTTCGATCAATATCTTTTTCAACAAGGTGACATCGACTAGTCCACGGGATCTATATGTTAAAGGATATAAAAATACATAAATATGATATATAAACATTATAGGAGATAAAGTCAAAAACAAATAGAGCTAACGGATGCGTACGGTTTTAGGGAAGTGAATCTGATGAGTATTCACAAAATCGTACATCCATCTCATGACATAATATCCAGAACCTGAGTCAGCTTGTTGTTGATTGCACTACAATTTAACATAATCAGAATTAGCAAACCAAACACCTCTATATGACAATAGTGATTACTTATTCTTGCCTCTAATGAAAACATACTAATACCCTTATATATGACTTGATACGAGTTCAAGTGACTGGGCACGTGACTTGCACATGCGATTTTTTTAACGACTTTACCTGCTAAGTTGCATTCCTTAGTTTCCTATATCAACCCTCATTTGCATCAGATTTGTTGGTTAGATCAGCTAGTCACACTTCTAGATGGAAATTCCTTTATCATTAGAAGTTGTTGGTTGCTGGTATGGAAGCGGAGATTGAAATTCAGAAAATGCACGATGTTCCAAACACTAAAGTTGAGGTCCAGCCTTGAACCTGAACTGTTCCAAACACTGAAGTGCAGCCTAAACTCAAAATCCAGCCCTGAATGTGAAGTTCAACTGATGGTTTTTGTTTAAGGTGGTTGGAGTTGTGGAATACATACGGAACAAGTTGTTGATACATCTTAAACATGTGTTGCTATTCAGGGTTAAGAAGTTGGTACACACAGACTTGGTTATGTTGTTGTTTTTGGGGTGTTTGGAAGAAAAAGGAGTTACAATCTGATACGGGTTCAAATAGTCTATGCAATTCAAGATCATGTGACAGTTACATGGGAGCTTTTGGCCCATACTTGATGCTGCTCTTTGAGGACAAAGAGGTTAAGAGGGATGGATTGTTACGAGCTAAACTAAGACACATGAGTCAGACATGCCGGTCAACGGACAAAATAGTCATGGCATTATAATAGTCATTGACTTTGGCGGGAAAAGGGGTTAACCCCTCACTATATAAGCTGGTCATTAATTCTGTTAGAGTAGCTATTGATCTGCAAACCTTTTTTCTTCCTTTTTCTATAAGTCATGTTATCATTCAGTTGTACAATTCAGCCTAAACCAAACATCCTAAACCAAACAGCCTAAGCCAAACAGCCTAAACCAAACAGCCCCTAATTTGATGCCGTAATTTTAAGCAAAGCAAACACAGTAGAGAAAATTACCTTAGCCATTGTCCACGTGTAGCTACCAACAGCACTGAAAAGCAGATAAGCCATGTGTTAATATTGTAAACCCAAATAAAAATCCTATGACAGTTTTGGAAAAAAAAGAAAATTACTCTTGCAAATGGCTTGTTAACCAGTAAGTGCGCTCTTTCTTTGTTTGCTTCTTATTTTTTGAATCCAAGATGTACCCCGTGCGTTGTTTTGGGCATATAACAAACAACACCCAATGGTTCCCAGTAAAGTGTATACACATTACATTGTTAGTAAAGACAATCAACACAATAAACCATTTATGTAAAGCTTTAGTAAGTAGTATATCGTACTCTGACGGGCATAAGGGGCTAGCATAAAATCGTAGTTAGAGACGCTTAATGCATGTGTCAGTATCTTTAACAGCGAACCGGTTGAAGACATATGCTCCCTTCAATGGAACAAGGGTTCAAAAACCCGCAACGGTTGTCATTTCTTGACTGCAACATTTTGCATAGCCCCCTGAATAATGACAAGACATTTGTACAGATACGAAAATGTAAATTGATGTGAAAAATGTACACAAGGGTGTTAATGTACTTACCACTCGAAACTTAATAAAATACTGCTATTGAGCCCATCTAAATTCCATAATTTCATTATGTCTTCGGTAGAAATTGGAACATTAAATGTATCTTCATGCCCATCAATCATCCCACAGGAACATACAAATACGTGGTCGGCTGGCTGTCATCATCACAGATTGTCAACGAGTATAGGCATCTTGGACACATTGTTGTTTTCTAAAAATGACATGTTCTAAGTCATCAAGTTTTTTTTCCATGTCTTTTTTAGCTTTTCTAGCGTCCTCCGTTGCTGATGATGCTTCTGTCTGTTGTGTCTCTAATAATGTTGGTATTTGCAAGGCCGACAACAATGGTGTTGTTTCTTGAACCACCTGCACACATACGATTATCTCTTTAATTTTATATAATACTTATACATTTTTATACATATAATACTAAAAAGTTTAGTGTTTACAGGATTAAGTGTGGCCAATGTCGTCTCCAACGTTGCTCCTTTTCTCTGTGAAGCTTTATCTTTCGAAGTTGGGGTGTTCTCCTATTAACAAGTAATTAAATAGCCTAAGTTGGTATAAATACAAATCACAAAAAAGTTATGGTTGAGTTTACTATACCACAATGCGAGAAATTCTGCAACGTGGCCATTGAAAAAAGCTCCCAACTGATTGTTCTAACAAAGTAATGGTGTCATCCGCTTTCGACGGTACTGGAAGCTTAGTACCTCCAAAGGCTGGAACAAAAGAATCTATCGAGACCTTCATGTAATAGGGTAAAAGTGGTCCTCCATGTATGGTACCATCACCAATCGGATAAACCATCCCACGTGCTATTGGCTTCTTATCCTCAGTGTAAGGGGAAAACAACATACATGATTTGGGCTCCTACAATACATACAGATGCACATATTAAATCTCGCAGTCTAATATTTTCTACTGACATGTATGCTCCTTTTACCCTACATAATTAGCATAAACAAAAAAACACATAAGTAATGATACGTCCTTATATTGATTTAACACTAGACATTCAAACTTAGAACCTAACATAGAACCTTGCTTTCGCATAGTCAACGTGCTTAGAACTGATACAGTTGTAGTAGATAGTGGATTCGTTCAGATAAATTACCATGTAAAACTTGAACCACCACAAAAAATGTACCAATTAATTACTGTTAAAGTGACATGTTCTGATGGTAGGCTTTGTTGCTTTAAACATATGTTTTAGCCGTTTTTTCAAAAAAGAAACAGTAACCAACGATTGTCTATTAACGAAAAGAAAGTATACTAGAATAAAACAACAAACGATTAGTTTCCTAAAAACCCATTAAACATTTAAGACATCAGGAAAAAAATGACAGCAAGAAAAATTTTACCTTTATATCTTTTAGTTGTTCTTGGTGGACAACGGTCGTCGACTCACAACTATTTTGCTTGAGTCTCTTCTGTGATCTTCCCTCGTTACTAGCTTCTGTTTCTACGTTTTCGCTTTCAACTTCTATTTCAGCCTCTTTTGTAGCGTCTCTCGCAGCGTCTCTCGCAAACCATCTCGTCTCGGCATTCTTGGGCATCTCTTTTTGCATCTCTTTCTGCGTCTCTTTGAGACAGTTTCCTATCAACAATAGCTTTAATTTCTTCAATGCTTTGGTTCCTTCTTTTTGAATGTTTATACCCTTTTATCCCTTTTCTAAAACCTATGTTGTTCCGAACAGTCCGTGTACGACCCCCATGTTTAGGTCTTAGCACCACAATAAAAGGGCCTGCTCCCTTTTCCTTCGGAATTAGTCCTTGAGCCATCTTTTTATCTACATTTACCTGTGGATGCACATTTAAGGACAGTTTATTCTTAAAATTTCTATGAATGAAAAACAATAACATTACAGTTGAAACAATCTTAGAAGCTTTACCAATTTTCTGAATAGTTCTTCCATATTGGTAGAAATATTGGGAGAAGTTATCCTAGCAAGGATCCAATTTCTAGTGCGATCACAAGTAATATTCAAAATTTCTTCCTTGAGTGCTTCATCCAGCTTAACTTTTGACAAATCAACATCCATTCCATGATACCTTGATCTTCCTAGACGTGCATAATTCGTTTGCAGCTTGGCATATACCTTCACAATGGCTAGCTTTTTCTTCAAAAAAGTGTAAAGGGCAAATTAGAAAAAAGTACTAAAAATTAGTATTCATTTTGATACATAATGAAGTTAACAAACCATATTTTGTGGTAACTGATGTTTTTGACAGAATTCCTCCCAATCTTTCTTCTCTACGAAATAGTACTCCTTAACTTCATAAGGTTTTTTGTTAGGTATCATGTAATCGGCTTTGAGCATCGTCCCTCTTCCATACCAAGTTACATTGCGTAAGTGTTGATTCTTTGTGATCATTATTTGTGAGATCAAAGTACTCCTGTTTAATGTGAAAAATAAAGCTCATTTATTAGATGTATATTGCAAACAAAAAATGCAATTATATCTTAAAACATTATACCTTAATAATCTCCCATAAAGCATCTTTCTGATCTTGTTCTATTTTGCTCCAATCGTCATCAAGAATCGAAATACGGAGCCTTGACATACCACCAATATATGTTGCAAAGTCATTTTGGTGTTTACCTATGGCATGGCCGTTCTCGTCGAACTCCACATTAAATGGTTCAATAGGTTTTTCCTTGAGTTTGGCCGGTCATCTCTTTTTGTGTTTTGGTGGATCAACCAATGCAATTTTATTCTCATCCTGGAAAAAACAACATAAAGCAATAAGCAATCTAAATCTAGACTATCTAACAAGACATTCAACAACAGAATTCTAAGTTTTACACCAGTTAGTTCGTGTTTTAGGCTCTACAAACTACTGTCGTATCTAATACATACTTATATCTTCTCTCCTGTATGTTGATGTAAAACAGATAAATAGGCATCGATACAACGAAACTAGAAATTAGTTCGTTATACAGATAGATTATCTCGGTTTCCCTCTACATATTTCATATTTTACAACACGATGTCATAACTTCAATATACTCACAAAAGTACATATAAAACATATCGTAATAACAATAACCATATGCATATGCATCTTAGCAGCTAGTTTAATAATGCAGTTTAGGCTATTGTTTCTAATGACAACAAAAAGAACAACACCATTTATAGTTCTCTTCCTTTTTCATTTTGTCGAACACCAACAACTAAAGAAAACTATACATTTTACCAAAAAGCTATAAATCTGAACAAAATTATTCAATTAAATAATAAGCAACTTAATAAAATAATAAGCAATCTAATTAAATAATAAGCAACCCAATTGAAAATTGAATAATAAACACTGTACCATTTTATGAGATAGAGATGGCAGCTTGTTTTGGTAGAAACTATGGAGATAGAGATGGTGATGACTGTGGAAACTATGGAGATAGAGATAGAGATGGTTTTGTGGTGTGCGATGTTTGTTGTTAGGGTTTGGTGGGTTTTGTGAGATCTGATTAAAGAATTAGGATTTGTTTTGGAATTTGGGACGAAAATAATTTCGTTTCCCGCCGCTCAAGACTTAGCCCGCTTCTTAACAAAATAATTTCACATTTATATATTTATCACATTATCAAATTTTATAATGTTAATTAAGTATAGTTGGTAACAACATAAATTTATATTTATCACATTAGAACTTGAATAACTCTTACAAAATATGGCTAAATAAACAAAATATGCCTTCATAACAACAATATATTCGAATAGTTGAACGATTACATTAGCCAAAATAGATTAAAAAACTTGAACAACTCATACAAAACGTGGCTAAATAAACAAAATATGCCTTCATTTTTATTATTGTGCCTGTAAAAAAAAGACGCATTATGGTTAGTGAAATGCATAATAAATAAGTTGATAGAAATTAATTGATGTTTTGTAATAAATATATTGGTACCTTCAGGATGTGCGGGATTCATCAAACTTCCAATCCTTCGTCATGGTCAGATCTTAAGTAAGTAGTATCATCAAGAACATCATTTGAAGGTGTAATACCAATGCTAAGTGGGAGAAAATCATCAAATTGATCATATTCATCCTCTTCCACAACACTTTTAACACCATTTGTGACTTATGGGGAGATTGACAATAGCGAAACCATCTTCATCAACATCAACACCTTTTTCGTTGTCGACCAATTTACATTTGAACAAGGGTATAACGGTTGAATTATAATGCAATTCCTATATTTCTTGAATGACACCATAATAAGCCTTTTTAGCGTTCTTTGATCTTTCTTCACGATTCAGCGTGGATAATTCTGTTGTTGATGCTATTAAGGTGACTCTGCTATTTTGTAATGTACTTTTATCATCTTGCTCTTTTGTGTAAAACGTATATCCGTTAATCACATACCCTTGATATTTCACAACCCGTATTGGCCCAAATCCCAAATCTGCCACGACTTTGTCTACATTTAAAAGTGTACTCCTCGCTTTTTTTCTTAGCCAGTGTGAAAATGTATCATTATGCTTGTTAGCCAACCAAACCTGACCCTTTTGATTGTTCTGTTGTTTCAAAAGTGACTTGTGCTCATATATGTATGGTGCAATACATGTCATGTGTTGTAGAACTATGAAATGTGCCTCACGTAAATCATCTATATTCGGCGAGAATTCTTGGCGCCCGAGTATACCTTCCCCGTGAAGCCTACCCTCATGTCGACTTTGTGGAATGCCAACTGTTTTCACTCCATTCGAATAGTCTGTATAAAATTCAATCGCCTCCTCAGTAACATATCCTTTAATTATACTACCTTCTGGTCGAGATCGGTTCCTAACATACCCTTTTAAGAATCCCATGTATCTCTCAAATGGATACATATTTCGTAGGAATGTAGGACCACAAGTCTTAATTTCTCTAACAATATGAGATACCAAATGAACCATGACATCAAAGAATGAAGGTGGAAAGTACATCTCGAGCTGGCAAATAGTTAAGATGATATCACGCTGCCATTGATCTAACAATTCAGGATCAATCACCTTTGAATGAATCTTGTTAAAAAAGAAACACAACTTTGTTATTATGTGTCGGATGCAATCTAGTAGGATTCCACGAATTGCAATGGGAATCATCTGCGTCATCAAGACATGACAATCATGAGACTTCATACCAAACAACTTTAAGTCTTGCATTGACACCAACTTTTTTATGTTGTCCGAATACCCAAATGGAACTTTAATTTCACTTAAAGATTGACAAAATCTTGTTTTCTCGGCCTTAGACATGGTATAACAAGCTGGTGGTAGATATGTACTAGTCTTCCCAACAATCTCTCTAGGAGCTAGCTCTGGTCTGATTTTCATAGCTTCCATGTCCTTTCGAAACTTAACCCCATCTTTTGTCTTTCCCGAAATGTTCAACAATAAGCCTATCAAGCTTTCACAAACATTTTTCTCGATATACATAACATCAAGACAATGTCAAACTTGCAAGCGTTCCTAGTAAGGTAAATCTCAAAATATAGACTTCTTTTTCTAAATACTCTCTTTTGAAGTTGAAGTGCCTTCTTTCCCTTTCCCAAACACAATGTAGCATTCCCATTTAATGGTAGTGGTAGCTTTTTAACTTCTATGTTATTATCAAACAACTTTCTCTTTTTACGATACGAGTGATTCTCTGGAAGTGATCTTCGATGTCCCATATATACTATTTTCTTACAATTAGCCAACCAAATCGAGTGAGTATGATCTTGACACACATGACATGCCATTTTTCCTTTCGTTTTGTATCCCGACAAATTTCCATAAGCCAAAAAATCACTAATAGTGCAAAAAATCATGGCCCGCATTTGGAAAGTCTCTTTCTTGTACGCTTCATAAACTTCTACGTCCTTACTCTATAGGTCTTGCATGTCTTTAATTAACGGCTTCAAATAAATATCAATATCGTTGCCAGGTTGTTTGGGACCTTGTATTAGCAATGACAGCATGACGTATTTTTCGTATCATACATAACCATGGTGGAAGACTGTATATGCATAAAAGAACCGACCAAGTGCTATGACGACTACTCATGTTTCCGAAAGGATTAATTCCATCTGAACTAAATCCAAAGCGTATATTTATAATCTCATCTCCAAATTCTTTAAACATATTATCGATGTTCCTCCACTGAAGGGAATCAGCAACATGTCTCATTTTCCATCTCTTTTACGCTCTTCGGCATGCCATCGTAACAATTTTGCATCCTTTTCATTTGAAAATAATCGTTACAATCTTGGTTTTATAGGTAAATACCATAATATTTTAGCAGGTGGGCCATTCTTTGCCACGTTGGGGTTAAGTGGTGTGTCTTTTTTTCGTTTGTACCTCGACTTACCACAAATCCGACACGCATGCATGTCCTTGTCATTATCTCTATACAACATACAATCCTTTAGACACACATCTATTTTTTCAATTTCCATTCCCATCAGGCAAATCAGTTTTTTTGCTTGGTATGTTGAACTAGGCAACTTTGATTTTGGGAACATTTCATGCAATGCTTCTAATAGACTCGTGAAACCTGTGTCACTCTAACCATTGATTGCTTTAACATTCATGAGTCTATAAGTAGCAGATAATTTGGTAAAATCCTCACAACCTTCATACAATGGTGTTTCTTAGTCGACAAACAATTGTTGAGATTGATAATGATTATTTTTAGTAGTGTTACCCTCCAAATTAGGTAACATCTCATTCAAGTTATCACGATTATTATTGATTGAATCATTGTTATATTTGGCATCACAATTTTAAACAGACGTGTTACTCTTAGTTTTGATTTCTCCATGAAAATCCCAACAAGTATACCTTTGTATAAACCCCTTTTCTATAAGATGACTCTTAATAGTTTTCAAATCGGGATAGCATGTCCAATTCAAACATTTTTTTACAAGGACAATGAATTTTTGATTTTCCATTCTTCACCCGATCATCTTCAGCAACTTTTAGGAAAATAGACAAATGTTCTAAGTATTCGATCGTAGCACGTTCTATCTGGTACATCCATGTACTACGATCCATCTTAAATAATACTCAATGTGATAATACACATTCACATCCTAAATGCGACAAAGTATTCAAAAAGGATTCTTAAATGGAGACAATCCGAAATTAACCTCTATTAGGTTATTTTCGAACGAGTATTAAACTAATGGCGCATGAGTTATAATAAATTTATACTACATGTTTCATAAAATAGTAGGTTTCACAATTTATTAAGAAAATACCTTAATTTCGTTTAAAACCCCCAAATTTTCACGTAGCGGAACCAACAGTTTGGGTGTTAAGTCATAGCACAATCACATAAGAATATAAAGAACGACTCGAAAAGAGAC